>SSNP01000071.1:1012037-1034537 GCA_006937955.1 Pachypanchax playfairii
ACACACACACACACACACACCACACACACACACACACACACACACACACACACACACACACACACACACACACACACACACACACACACACACACACACACACACCCGTTCTTCACATGTTGGTTTATTTTCTCCAAGCTGAGGCCCCGTTAGCATCTCCTGCTCTTATTTAAGTGCTAATTTTCCTAAAAGTTGACTCACACATGAAACGATAAAAAAATTTAAACGAAGCTGTTTAACATGAAATTGCTGCTTTGAACAAACAGACACAGATTAAATAAAGTTTGGTGTCTGGTTTCTGATGTTAACAGCTGAGAAACTGTCTCTGTTCTGGAGTCCAGCCTGAACGGATGCTTCCTGTTCCTGAAACAGAACCCACCTGAGCTGAAACATAAAGGTGAGTCAGAGGGTTTAATCGTACCATGTTCTCTTTTTGTTCCGTCTCGTTCTTTTCCTGCATGTCACCTTCCGTTCTGCTGAAGGGTTCCTCTCTGTCAGACCTGTTCAATGAAACATCAGATCAACTTCCTGTCAGCTCGATGAGTTTTTAACTGGATCAGGAGACGTTACCTTCGGGATCTTCTGAGGATTTTCTGGGTGAAACAGGTCAGTTTATGAGTCTCTTCCTGGTACCTCTGCAGGTCTTGGGTAAGCAGGTTACGGAGTGCGCTCAGTGCCTGCTTCTGGAACACCAGCTGCTCTGATTGGACCAAACACTCAGTGATGAAAGCCTGAAGCTCCCGACAGACTCGAAGCTGAAACTGATGAAACAAAGAGATGAAAGGTTCTACTAACAGGTCCCGGAACCGTCACGGCTTCTTCCTGATCCTTAATAGGTACTGAAACTAAATCAAACTCAAGATCCAGTGATCAACAACTGAGTGGTTCTGGAGGAGTTCTGACCCGCAGCTTCAGTTCGTTGAGACATGAGTTCTAGCTCAGTTTCCTGAAGGTCCACAAGCATCTCAGTCAGGTTCAGGACTGGACTCGCTGCTACACCTTGATTCTTTTCTTCTTCAGTCGTTCTGTTTGGATCATGGTTCTGGTTCAGGACCCAGTTTGGTCCAGGTTTCTGCTGTGGGACAGATGGACTCTCATCTAACTGTAGAACACTTTGATATCCAGAGGTCGACTCAACCTCAGGGTGTTCAGGTCCTGATGCTGCAGAACCAGACCATCAGCCTCCCACCACCGTGCTGAGATCAGCTGTTTGGTTTTCTTTATATATGCTGCTATGCATTATGGGTAAACATCTCCATTTTGGTGTCTTAGACTTAGAGAACCTTTAACCTCCTAACTGCCACGTCACAGTTACACGTGTTTGGGAATCAACAGAAACATCAGCAGAGAGACTCAGAAACAAGCGCAGCATTCTGAATCATGATGAAGCTGCAACATAAAATCACTTCCTGTGAGAATGTGTTTCTTACTGTGGACGTCTGAAGGCAGGAAGTACTCGTCAGTTCTTCTTCTGTCTGTTTCTTCTTCAGCTGAAGGTCCGACAGTTCAGACGTCAGCTGCTGCTGGCGGATTTCAATCTGGAAA
Source organism: Pachypanchax playfairii (assembly GCA_006937955.1). NCBI lineage: Eukaryota > Metazoa > Chordata > Actinopteri > Cyprinodontiformes > Aplocheilidae > Pachypanchax > Pachypanchax playfairii. Next base: position 1,013,583 of record SSNP01000071.1, read on the forward strand.
AGTCTGACAACAAAACACTGACGTTACACGATGAAGGTCACACGTTAGATTCATCATGAAACAGTTTGAACAAAGAGGCTGAAATGTAGGTCGTTTTACTTCTAGCTGGTTGAAAAACTAAAACTCTCTCATTCCACAAACATCAAGAACAATCCAAAGTATAATTGGTGAAAACACAACAAATATTGCAGTTTTCAGGATTTTCTCTGAACACACAGACAGAAAAAACATTTCTGATCTCCACTTGTTTGTTTTATATCTGATAAATCAGCTGATAAATCTGCTTTCCGTTTGACTGAATGAGCTCTGATGTTTTAAACCAGCAGGTTTCTGGTCCTGAGAACCTCAGACTGACCTGCAGGATCCTGTTCAACAGAAAACAAGCCGAGCTGAACAGCTGACGACGTGATTACTGCTTCCACTAAAATCAAACAGCAGAAAAACTCCAGACTGGAACAGTTTCATAAACAACAGCTAACAAAAGGATTTAAAAACAATCGGAAATCACACAGTGACAAAGACACACAAAGCTGTAAAAATCAATATTAAAACTGACCATCTTGTGTAAAAAACTTCATCTCGTGCTGATTTCAACTCAGTGTTACAAGCAGTGATCTGATTGGCTGGACACAGACAAGACCAGCTAATTGACGTTTAAATGAGGCTCATTAGAATTAAATGAAAAAATAACTTTTTTGAAGAAGACTCTTATAAATAAAAAAGGAAAGATTATATTAGATTATATAGTTTAACTTAAATGATTTTGCTCTTTCAGCACAAGAGACTCCAGTTACATTAATAATTACCTAAAATAATAGAAAAAAGCACCAAATGAAGCAGCAAAAGGAGAAACAATGTTGGATTTGAGTTGGAAGAATAACTTCTGTTGTATGAAACACTAGAAGTGAGGAAAAGTAACAGTACTCAGAGTATCTAAGTACTACACGGGAGTATTAGATCCAGTTTTACAGAAATAAATCAGGGGATAAATAAAACCAACAGAAACTGATTTTACTGAGATTTCTCTGTAATTTCTGGTGTGTCCACTGGGAGGCGCTAAACCTCTGTGACAGGATCTGAAGATGAGGAGGAAGAGAAGTGTTTTGTTCCTAAAGATGTCTGAAGAGCCTTTGATGAACTCAGATTATTATCAACGTGTAAAGAGACTCAAATTAGAGAAAACAATCTGAAAGAACAAAAACACAGAAGCTCTCAGAGGAAATGGATGAATGTTCTGTTAATGAGTTTATCAGAGAGACTGTTGACTCCAGTGTGTGTCCAGTCTCTGCTGAAAGGACACACATCTGAAACTACAGGTTAATATTTGATTTACGCCTCTGATGTTTGTAGTAGAACGCAGGAACTTTTCCTGTTCACGTGGAAACCTGAAGAAAACACCTGGAAGGTAAACGTCAACGCTGGTCCACTACACAGAGACCCCTTAATGTGTAAGATGGGTAGAAGGAAGAGTGAGTTTGTTGTGTGATGAGTTACCATGGTAACCCAGAAAATGGAGGAGAAACTTGTCGCTTGTTTGAGTGTAAATATATTTAAATTTACTTAAACAGCTACAGAAAATCTAAAGAAATAATGAAATTTCTTCTGATTCACGTTGGAAATGACCGTCTTACTATTAAATTAATATTTTACCAGTTTAATTACATCCTAAAGACATGGAGAACAACGTGTCTCTGTGTCCAGCTGCAGGTAACAAACAGCTTATTGATCTGATTAACAGCAGAACAACTTCAAAACATTCATCTGAAAACCTTCAGATACAAGAACTGAAACAGAATCAGCTCAAGTCCAAACAAGATACAAGATGCTGCTGGGGCGAGGACAGCAGGACACGAAGACAGCAAGACACCAGGACAGCAGGACACGAGGACCCCAGGACATGAAAATACAAAGACACCAGGGCACGAAAACACTATTTCACCAGGACACGAGAACACAAAAACATGAGGACACCAGGAAACAAAAACACAAGGACACGAGGACAGCAGGACACCAGGACAGCAGGACACCAGGACGGATCAGGAGTTTTGGATCGATTAGGAGGAAAACAGACAGAGCCGTTAAACTGCAGCGGCTTCATGAACCAACTCGTTAGAGAACAATGTTTGAATCAGGGTTCGACTACAATCTGATGAAATATGTCAGTCTGTGTGTTACTGGTTGGATGTTATTAACCTACAGAACCTCCAGAGAAGAAGAAGAACCTGCTGGGGTGAAATGTGACACTAAGTGGACCGAGGAACCAGATCAGTATCTGACCAGCCGGGACGGGAAATGTTCCGTTCTGTTCTTCATCACAACTCAAATAAAGAAACAAACATCTTGAGATAAATCTTCATGTAAATGAGCCTCTCTGTCACCTGTCAATCAAAACGGACTCCAACCAATCAAATTACTTCATTAAAATGGTGTGTGTGTGTGTGTGTGTGTGTGTGTGTGTGTGTGTGTGTGTGTGTGTGTGTGTGTGTGTGTGATGGATTACCATCCATCTCAGTGAAAAGACAGTAATTACTGATGAATGTGTGTGAATCACATCTATGTAAAGGAGAATATCTTACTTCACACGATGAAACATGTCACACACACACACACACACACACACACACACACACACACTCTACCAGCTGTCAGCGCTCTCTGATTAGGTGCTTACGTACAGAAAAGCGTGAATACGACTCCACAAACGTATGTGACAAACACGTTTCAGGTGGAAAACGTGTAGGTGTGTTTTCTTCTGTCACATATGATTCAGTGTGTCTGTGTGTGTGTGTGTGTGTGTGTGTGTGTGTGTGTGTGTGTGTGTGTGTGAGTGTGTGAGTGCTTAAAACAAAAGAATGAATTCAGAAATAAATGGATTTCTAAGTTGTTTAATCAGGGTCAAAGGTGACGCCGTGACTCCGGATGGAAACGATGAATATTAATGTCGCTGATCTGAACGTGTTTACAGTCAGAAACAAAACGTCTGCAGGTGGAAGAACTGAATCAACAGGAAACTGGATCAATTCAGATCAGAGACACGAAGCTCAAACTTCATCCAAAAGGTTTGGAATCATCTGGAACATCTGGAACAAACCAGGAGAACAACAAGGAACATGAAGACGAGGTTTCATTCAAGGATCAGATGAAGTTCCAGAACCATCTCTGGTTCTTAGGTCATGTGTGATCAGAAGGACAAAGACAGAACCGAGTCCCTCTGTCCACTCAGCTGTTCAGGGCTGGTCTCTGTCTGAGAGGCGGAGCTACACCTGGACAGGTCACGCCTCCAACAGGGCGTCACACAGAGAGAAACAACCACTCACACACTCGAGTTCTCACACATGCACAGAGAGATCATGTGACCTCCACATGGAAAAGTTCCACCATGCAGTGCAACTGCCACGCCCACAAAAAACAACACTAACAAAACATGTCTGGTGTTGTTTAAACAATGTGACACGTATAAATGATCTAAACACGTGTGAATTTAACATGTTAACATGTGGAGTTCATGTTGTTTGTATGTAAAGGTCATTAAAACCAACAGAGAAGCTCCAAACTGCTTCATGTAACAGGCTGCTGACTGAGTTCATTCCAGGTAAAAACACCTGCTGCTGATGAAGAGAAACTATCAAACATCATCAGCAGATAATTATTACTTTATCTGGGATCTTTCCTTTCTGCTGGTGCTGTTTCAGGTTTAATGCTCAAGGGCATCTCGGCAGTAAACGTTCCAGAACAGCAGAAACACGTGAAAATCCTGCAGCGTGTCTCACAAACAGTTTTCATGTGATCTTTGGGATGTGAAACACAGTGACATTACGATAACAAGTTTTAGGTTTCTGAAGACGTAAAGAGGAAGAAGAGGAGCAGGAGTGTCTGACAGAACTGGGAGGTTCCCAAACTGTCAATCCACCTGTTGGTGTTGGCAACGATCTGAAGACTCGTTATGTAACTGTAAAACTCGATGGAAGGAAAACTGAAGACGCCTTTAATCTGTCACAATTAGTCCTATTTTCAACACGACTCGGATCTTTGGGCCCAGAATTCAGACGAAGTGGTTTAAAATGAAGCTGAACTGAAGCTGGTGTTCAGACGCTTCACTGACTCTGGAAAGAAAATCAGGTTTTTAGTTATTTACTGTAACCAGTTGATTTTAGGAGCTGAAGTGGATTTAGTTTGTGTTCAATTTGTTCTGGTTTGAAGGTGGATTTAATCATGAATTACAGCTGTCTTTATGAGGCTCAGAATGTTAAACTAATAAAATAAAAAGTTACATTCTTTGTATTTGTACTTTCTTTTTTTGACTGGACAGAAATGGTGTCTCTTCTGCAGGTTACTGAACAGCCAAGGTGAGAAAACCTGGAAATTATTTATTATAAAAACCAGATTTCTGAGAGGTTGTACGTAAACATGAAGGGAACATCAGAAATGAAAGAATTGGAGCAAGATAAAGACGTCTCAGCTGCTTCAGACCCAGTTCAAACCCACTCAGATCAAACAAAGAGTTTAAACTTGTTACAGAATGAACAACTTCAGATTTCATTTAAAATCTCTGCAGATTAACAACTTTAGAAAACACGAGACCCACAAGCGCCCCCTTGTGGCTGGCTGCAGTATAACTTTTAGGTCCCGCCCCCTCCATGTGAAGAATGAAACATTTTCCTGATTGATTTTTTTCCAGCTGCTGACTCCAGCTGATTCTTTGTTTATGCTTTTACAATATGTTTATTTTTGTTTAGTAAGCAGCTGAGTAGGCGGGACTTTTAGTTTGACACCCAGAGACTCTCATCCCAAAAATAAACACTGCAAGTCGTGTAAATGGGTGGAGACACATCGTCCCTCTTTATATAAAGTCTTTGGTGCGAAACGAAATGCAGAAATTCCAACAAACAACATCCAGACAGCACCAGCAGGGGGCGTGACGTCAACATGACCTTCAAATAAAGAGCAAACACATTCTGAGTCTGGATTAACCTTCTACTGTGACCTCGAGCGTCATTTCCTTTAAATAATTAACCTTTTTAAAAACCTGACTGAAATTTAACATCAGAAGTCATTCAGACATTTTAATAAGCTGTAAAAACTGCTGCATGTTGTTGTGAATAATTTTGCACAAAGCAACAGTAAATATACAGGAATTTGATTTCTGTGACCTCATTTATCCAAAATCTGAACATTTAGAGTCTATATGAGCATAAAGAGGAGTTAAACCCCGCCCCCACCCCCGACCATACACACACCCAGCTGTGAAGGGTTTGTGTCTGGTGAATCCCTGTTATTCATTCTCAGCAAACATCTTCTTGACTGTGAGAAATGTATTATTTGTCTTTGGCTCTAAGACGTAATTATTCATGTTAAAAGTTGTCTCATGTTACTTAACGACAACAATAAATTATTTATCCGTTTCTGCCAACATTACTGCAGATGTTACCACATAATCCTCCATTAAAGCCAAAAAAATTCCCCGTAAAACAAAGTCCTGATGACGTCTTCTACCAGTGAGCTGAGTGGGCCTGAGAAACAGGAGGGAAACATACCAGAGACGTGAAATCGTCTCGTCTCTTTGAGCCTTTGATCTGAGATGAGATAACAGCATATTAGTGTTGGCATTCAAACTCTGAATTTCTGATAAATTAGAGATTTTTCCTGGAATCTGATCAGAGTTAAATGTGCGCTTGTGTGTGGGTGTGTCTGTGACACACCTCGAACCCTTTGATTTGTTTTAACTTGTTTCACCAGGCAAAAAGTGAAACTAGTAGATGAGTCGGAACGTGAGACCTAAAACTGTTAGTACCTGACTTCAACCACTAATAAGTCATTTATGTTGGATAATGCTGCTGATGTATCTCATATCTTGTGTGTGTTCTATGTTGAACATTGTCTGTAAGTATAAATGAAAAGCGAACCGGAACCAGAAATTCTTTGGACTGGACTAAATAAACNCGGATTCTAATTTACTGTGACTTTCAGTTGTACAATAAATAATCTGATGAGTTTAAATCACTTACGTGTGTGAAATCTATTTCTAATGTATCATTAAATGTCCCAGTTCATCTGTCATGATTTTATACTTTCAATCAGACTCGTCATGTCTCCAACATGAAACACTGCAGGAACATACATGTTCCATGTGGAACCATCAAAGTCTTCAGTCTGACTTCCTGTCTGACTCTCAGTCAGTTTACTGTCAGAGAGAGACAGGTGTGTGGTTACCATGGAGACCTGAATGCAACACAGGTGTGTGGTTACCATGGAGACCCTAATGAGACAGGTGCGTGGATACCATGGTGACCCTAATGATCCGCTGGTGCCTGGTTACCATGGTGACCCTAATGATCCGCTGGCAGCAGCTTGAACACTTCTGTAGATCTCAGTTCTAAAAAATTTTAAGTCATGACAGAATCTCTGAAACAGTTTCTCATCAGATTGGATCATCCATCACCATGGCAACCTGAGCTCACAGCTGATGGGGGTTTGATAATCAGCAGCTTCTTTAATCTCTGACCTGTTTATACAAACTTTGATAGTCAGATTAAAGTCGGTATCTGTAATCTGATGTCAGCGTCTGTGGAAAGTTTCTCAGATCAGTTAATGTTTGTGTTGCATCACATCAGTAAAGATATTAAAGTGCTTTTTGTTTTTCAGTTTGTATTTTTATTTCAGTGTGTTAAAGTCTAGACTCAATCACGGAGTCATTATAATCACACTTAGAAGAAGAAACGAATGGAGAGTTCTTTCGGGTTCTTCTTCTCCTCTCAGAGACACGTATGAACAGGTCGACAGGTAAGATCCTGTTGTTCTCTGCAGTGAAGCAGAACCTGCTGCTGTTAGTAAAACTCAGACTGCTGGGTTTCAGCTTCAGAGACCAAATCCTAGAAACCCTCAGCGAGCAGCTTCACACCCACTCACATGTTCCAACAGCACACGGCGTGACTCTGAACTTAACCCAGGACAGACTGGTTCCACAAAGAACAGCAGCAGATTTTATTTAAATAAATATTTATGAAGTTTTTTAAGGAGCCTCGATGTTAAGATCAAAGTTTTTCCTTTTTTTTAAAATGTTTTTGTTTTAAATTAAACAGATTTGATTGTTACTGCTGCACGAGTAAAAAGAACTTCAGAATAAAAGATTTTACTGGGATCGATTTACTGAAGTCGTCAGATTTCAGACCAGTTTAGTAAAAACTTAAAACATATAAAAGCAGCGTGATTATTGATTCAACTGATCGATCGATTGATTTCAGCTTTATTTAATAACCAAGACGATTTGCCTAATTATGATTTTAATATGTAATTATGATTTAATTTTGATGTGATTCAGTTCAGTTAAACGTACAATCAAATTAAAAACAAACCAATTCACTCCATTTCAATGAAAATATGATCCAGTACAGTCCAGTTCAAATAAATATAACTCAGTTCCACATAATTAAATCCAGATTAAGTTAAAATACCAACAAGGAAAATGATACAACATCAAGTTAGTTTAAAAAATAAGTCCAATTCAATCTAAATGTCATCCAGTTCATTCTTATTCATTTAAAAAATAGAAACATTTCTGGTGAATTAATTTATAATCTAACTCCATATAAATTATTATTGTTGATAGACATCAAACTATGACCAGTTAATTCCTATTTAATCTGATTAGATTAAGTCCAAATCAATTGATTTGTAATCCAGTTTAAAACAGGAAGATAACAAGTTCACCAACAGCTCAAATCAAATCAATGAAATGATGATTTATTATTATAATTTCAGTTAAATCATTATTTAATAAGTCAGACATGTTTAACAGAGTTTAGAGCCTGAAGGTTTTTATAAACAAGCTGATGATCAGCGTCGTGTATTAATGTGAATATTCACTCACTGTGTTTGTATGTTGCTGAGCTCCTGCTCCGTTTGTCTCTGCAGCTGCTGGAGGTGAAAGGTCAACTCCTGACTCACAGCAGCAAACTGCACCAGCTCGTCTTTTACAGACGTTTCCACTGAAACCTGAAAGGAAGAAGTCGTTACTGTCTGACTGATGGAGAGATGCTGCGTGTTTATTTACGTCTTTAAACAAAGTTTTTCTTCTCAGAACAACAATCCTGATTCAACTTCAGATCCAAACGTGGTAAAAAAACCTCAGGATTGTTTTATAAGTTGTTATGTAATGTTTAGCTGTGAGATAATTTAATAAGAATCAGTGTCGAACGAACGCACGAACGCACGCACGCACGCTCGCTCGCTCGCACACATAATTTGTTGTTTTCAGTTTGTCTAAGAGCCAGAGGCGAGGAAACACGAGAGACTGACAGAATCACCTGGAGGTTTTTTGACCAAACAGGTGTCAGAAAGAAGAAGAAAGATGAAAAAGCATCAAATAAAAGTGAAGGAGGTTTTTCTGCTCCAGTGTGAACTTGTTGAAGTGACAAGAGTCCTTGAGTGAGCTGCAGAGAGACAACAGATCGACTGAATCATCCTGGCAGAACATGAAAATGGCCCCGATCCACCCCGTCATCTGTCTGTCTGAGTCCATGTGACTCAGTCCGCCACAAAAACTGGCACCGCGTTCACACAGCAGCCAGAGCCCACTTGTTTTTCCAGGCATTTAAAAATCTATAAAATGCTAATTGGGAGGAAAATAAAGCTCCAAATGGAGAGTTTTAGACAAGAAAGACTCGTGTTAGAAAGTGAATAAACACTGTGTGAATCTCTGTAACTGCAAGGTGGAGAAATTCTGACAGAACGAACTTCTGATTTACTGGTTCTGATCCTGGAAGTCTTTCATTTAAACTTCCTGTTGGAAAAATAACGAGGATAGAAAGAGTGAAACAGACCAAGATTCTCTCAGAGAAAAAACAACATCAGACTGAAATGTTTCCAAATTATTTACCTGCAGCTGATCAAAAGACACTAACTGAAGGATGTTAACTTTGTCCTCAATCAGCTCCCGTAGTTTTTCCAGGGAAACGGGGAGTTCCTCTTTGTTTCTCTGGAAGTCTGAAGACTTGACAGAAAGAGACACAGAGTCTTATTAACTGCCATCACAGCAGCTGTCACACCATAAATCTCCTGTTTCACAACCAAAAGTTTGTGTAACAACAAAACTAAATCCAAAAATATCAAATCAACCTTCAGCATAAAAACAGCTGAGCAGCATTTTCATCCAAAACAAGCTCAAAATAAATCCAAACAATGTAGGTCCTTAAAGAAGAAGAAGAAAATCCCTTTGGGAGGATTATTGTCTCATGAATCTAAATGTCAGCATGTCGGGGTCGTGACCTTTTCTCACTGTTTGTTGTTATTGAAAACTTTTCTCTGAAAGTTCTCCAAAAAAAAATAAAAACTCAGAGGAAACGTTTAAACACACAGAAAGAAAAAACCGAGGAACTTTAACAGCTTCCGAAGACGGTAAATGTTTGAGAAAATAACTGACAGAAGAAGAAGTTTATTATTTATGAATGAAAGATGGCGGGCAGGTAATCGAGCTGATGACGTCTGATTAAACACAATAAAAAGCTTTACTCTGCAGACATTCTATAAAATAAACCTACAAAAAAGTACATTATTTTGCAGCATTTGATTATCAGTAACAAAACTTTTGTTTTTATAAAAAGTAATTATAAAGTAAAACAGCGCCTGATGAATGTGGATGCTATAATTCTCTCCTCATTACTCTCTAACCCTGTCACAGAGAAATTATGTTCATATACTGCCAATTTGTTTCCCTAATTATGTTTCCCAGCAAAACATAATTGGTGAAACAAATTAGTACTATAGAAATGTAATTTCTAAGAGGCAGGGCTCTTCTGTCAAAGTAACATAACCTCACATTGTTTATGGTTTTAAATGAAATTATATACTGATGCAAATTCTGAATGTATCATCAAGTTTTCTAAATGCTAGAAACTAACATTAAAAATGTAAATGACACCACTAAGTGCTGGAAAATGACAGTTTCATCTTCAAAACAAACCACGAGTCATTACTTCAGTTTAAAAAAGGATAACTAAGATGTTAGCTAAGGTTAGCTAAACATCTCAGAGAGAACGACTTCAGGCATTTTAATACATAAAAACAAACACTTTACATATTAAAAGAATTCAAACACAAAGTAAAACCACTCAGTGTTAAACTCAAACATCAGCAGCAAAACATGAAAGAAACTCCAAAGATAAAATGGAAAAATAATTTAGCATGAAGCTAACGGGCAGTTAGCACATCTGTTTATCTCATTGGTCTCTGTGGATGTTTTTACACTGATAAACAGTTATTACTTTAAAGAAAATTCAAGACATACGTTGCTTCCTGTTAGCTAAACATGACACACGTCTACACAAACAAAGAAAAAGAATCAAGTTTGAACCCAAAAATTCCACGTGTATATTACAATACGTTATAAGTTTCAGGTCACGTTTTCACCAGCGACTGTCAGTCAGTCTGTTAGCAAGATAACTTAAAAACATCTGAATGGATGTTGATGAAATGTTCAGGAAAAGGTTAGAAATGGTCCAAAGAAGAAGTGGGTCGATTTTGAGGGGGATCTGGATCACCGTCTGGATCCAGGAATGTTTTTAAGGATTCTTCATCAATATGAGATAGAAGCTGTTACATATCAGCATGGAACTAAACAATACAGAGTGAGTTCTCAACAGGTTCTACATGATACCAGGACTGATCTGGATCAAGGACTGATGTGGATCAAGGACTGATCTGGATCAAAGACTGATCTGGATCAAGGACTGATCTGGATCAAGGACTGATCTGGATCAAAGACTGATATGGATCAAGGACTGATGTGGATCAAGGACTGATCTGGATCAAAGACTGATCTGGATCAAGGACTGATCTGGATCAAAGACTGATCTGGATCAAGGACTGATCTGGATCAAGGACTGATCTGGATCAAAGACTGATCTGGATCAAGCCCTGATCTGGATCAAAGACTGATCTGGATCAAAGACTGATCTGGATCAAGGACTGATCTGGATCAAGGACTGATCTGGATCAAAGACTGATCTGGATCAAGAACTGATCTGGATCAAGGACTGATCTGGATCAAGGACTGATCTGGATCAAAGACTGATCTGGATCAAGCCCTGATCTGGATCAAAGACTGATCTGGATCAAGGACTGATCTGGATCAAGGACTGATCTGGATCAAAGACTGATCTGGATCAAGAACTGATCTGGATCAAGGACTGATCTGGTTTGTTACAAAATTGCAGATATTTTGATCCAGAAAATGAAAAAATAAAGAACCTTCACATTTTTTATCTCTACTAGAATAAATGATGTTATAAACTTTCAACAAACATCAACAGATAGTCGAGACTCTGGAATCAGACGTGTGGAACAGATCTGATGTTCCTTCTAAAGTTCTGGATCCAGAAGAAAACCACCAATAACTACTGAACTAATAATCAGATCAATATCAATCCAACTGTTAAAGGTGTTTTAATGATCAATAAATCTGATCATGTCGATACAACAAAGATGAAACTCTTATTGTTGGTGTAAATCATGATATGAAGGAACTGAGGTTCTTGTTGGAGGTCTGAGGTCTACGAGGGATTTTCTAGTTTTTCTGTGATTTAATTACATCATGAAATAAAGTCTAAATTAGAACCAACTAATAACACATCTAATGAAAACTGCATTTTCTGACTATTGTTTCTTTTATCAGGTGTTTAAGAGTTTAAATGAAAAAAACTGCCAAGTCATAAGTTATTCATTGAACTCATGAAACTGCATAAGTGTCTCTTTAGATACTAGAAAAGATAAATCCACTGAGTCTGAACAGCGTTATCTCAGGCTACATTCTCGGTGCTAAAGTTAAAGTACAACTAACCACAGAAGTTTTCTAAACAACTGAACTTTCAGCAGTTCCTTAAAATACTAAAGTAAATCTTTAAATGTTCCTGAAGTACTCACTGTAGAGCTCTGAGGACGAGAAACGCTCATGATGACGGACGGAACTAACTTCCTGTGAAAACAGCGTCTGAAAAAGACTTTTGTGTGTGTGTGTGTGTGTGTGTGTGTGCATGTGTGCATGTGTGTGTGTGTGCATGTGTGTGTGTGTTAGTGGGTGGGCTGTGTACATGGAGACGACCCTAACTACAACCTCCTGCAGCCGAGAGGCTCGGTGGGAATGTGAGCTGGTTATTTATTCCACTGATTGATCAGTTCACTGAAGAACACAAACAACAATCAGAACGTTGGATTTGCTGCTTGTTCAGATCAACAACAGCTTCGTTATTCANGCTTCAGATATAATTAAACTGCTTTTCTAAAAACACTAACTGCTAACTCAGCTGCCAGTAAACTGCATGTTTCACACACGTGTGTAAAACACGTGTGAAGACAAACCGGGTGTCTCTGTTTACTCCTGTGGTTGAAAGCTGGTTTCTCCTTTACAGCAGCTGCCATGTTGTCTTCAGTCTGCGCACCACAGACGGGTCTGATAAATATTTACCGGGTCGACGGGCTGAACTCAGATCAGATTTATGATCCTTTCATTCTGCTCACAATTTTAAAAGATTTATGTTTGAGTTACATTTTAAAACATTTCCAACGTCTCATAAAGGAAATTTATTATAACAAAAACACTTTTATTTTGACAGTAAAAAAATAAAAAAACCTTAAACCTGGACTGGATCCTGTCAGGTTCTTACTAACTTGAGTTTCAGCTCTGTCACCAGGCTGCAGGACTTTCCCACCTCTGGGTGTGTTCAGGTGGAGCCCGGTGACCTTGGCAGGTCTCCAGTCTGACACGCCTTGATAAGGAAGCAGGTTTAATGAGTATCATAACCCCAGGCCCAAGAAGTCCAGCAGAACCTCCAACCAGAACCAAACCAAAAACAGAACAAGTCGACTTATCAGCTGGTGCAGCAAACTGTCCTGAACCAAAACAAGTCCAACTGGATTTAACTGGTTTGCTTGTTTTCAACTAAAAATACCTTCAGAAGTCTTTTATTGTGAAATCTAAAAATCGGCCAACAAATCAGAACTGTTTATAACAACTTCTGTATAAACTGATAAAAATCAGAAGTGAAAATTCAGAACTTTCTCTCTCTTGAAGTGTCTGACAGGACGGGAGTGTCTCATTCCTTCCAGCTGAGTCACGCCGACTCACCTTGTTCCAACAAACCATCATCCACTCAGGTGACAGAGGTTTATCATCCACTGCTCATCCGTCACTCTGTCACAATCTTCTCTCATTTTAAACAGTTTTAATCAAATAAAATCGGAAGAATTGAAACTAAGAGCTCCGATCGGAAAAATCTTTGGTTTTCTTATCAGATAATAAGGTTTGTGGCCTCACACCATCACCATGACAACAAAGTGTCATTACTCAGCAAATAGATCAGCCTGCAGAGAGACACAGGTGAGACTCTTCCAGTCACCTGGGGGGGCGGGATCAGGGGGAGGGGCATTTGAAAACAACAAAACAAAGATTCACCTGATTCACACTCAAAATATTGATGAAGAAACCTTAAAAACATTCCTGGATCCAGACAGAGAACCAGATCCCCCAAAATCTGGAACATTTCTGACCTTGTTGAAAATTTCATCCAAATCCATCCAGAATGTTCTGAGTGATCCTGCTAACAAACTAACGCTGGTGAGAACATGAACCTCCTGGAGGAGATGATTAATCATCTGCAGAGAGTTTCTCTTCAGCAGAAAAACACAAAACAATTTAACTTTTTCTAAAATATAAATAAAAAGTGAATTAAAAGTAGAAACTTTGTTTTTAAAAAGTTTTTGCCTGTTAAATAAATTCTGAGAATGACTCTTGTTGCGTCAGCTGGTTTGTTTAAATCCCCCCAAAATGTCTGTTAAATTATACCAACAACAAAAATAGAAATAAACTAAAAAAAATGTTTTAAATAAAGTTAAATCAATTTAAACAAAACATTATGGGATAATTATAGTAGAATAAAACTGTAAAATCTAAACTTTTAGTTGCTTCTCTCAAAAAGAAACACTTAATTTTATTATTAAATAAGATTTATCACTTTATAACAGAAACGATGTGATTCATTCTCTTATAAACATGCAACACATTTAGTTCTTCTGGAAACAGAATCCTGTTTTTATTGATTACATGTTTTCAGCCTTAACTGTGTGTAAATGAAGTGATTGTTGACGGAGTGGACGAGTCTATCTACACAACAAAAACCAGCGTGAAGAAGAACCAGTTAGTCTGAACCCTATGAGTCCAGTATTTGCTTTCTCTGGTTCGGCTCCTCCCAATACAACCAGTTTCCCTTCATTTAACAATTACACCATCAGACGGCTCATCGCTCGGAAATCTGTCATGTCAGACAAGCATGACGTTGTTCTCCATGTTTCTATAAAGCATTAACACACGCGTGTGGATGTTATTAACTGGAGAACGATGTGGTTTTTATTTTAAAAGGAACATTTGTGTGAGATTTAAATGTAGAACACAGTCAAAATGTCTCTTCTGGAACCATCTGTCAGCTGATTAATGGTATTTACTGAACAAAAGCATGGCCACGGGTTATTTTAAGGTTTGGCACTAAACCTCAATCACACCCAAACACATGCACACACACACACACACGCACACCCAAACACACACACCTGCACATGCACACACATGCACACACACACACACACACACACCTGCACATGCACACACACGCACACACACACACACACACCCAAACACACACACACACACACACAGTGTGTTAGGTGAGGCTTGCAACATGATGAACTCCTCCCAAAGTGTCAGCCAGCAGAAATGATTAACACGTCTGAGAACGTCACTTTACAGACAGATAACTGGAAAATAACTTAGCAACAGGTACCTGAATGCAGCACCAACAGGTACCTAAATGCAGCACGAAGATCTTCAAGGATACAAAAACTAAAACATCAGCTGGCAAATCACAAAAAAACAAAACAGAGGTGGAAGACGGGTGGGACAGAAAGGAACCGGCTCCTGGACCTTCTCCTCAGACTTTGATGTCCTCAAATCAAAAAGAAACAAATTACATTCAACATCCACGTCAGTTAAAAGTCGGCCATGTTTTTTCTGCCAGACGTTTAAGTTCAGCAGCAGAACCGACGAGAGGAACGTTTAAAAAAAGAACCAACAGCTTAAATTACAGTCTCAGTTTTTATTTCATTAGTAGAAAGTTTGTTTATAGCAAAAGTTTACAACACTTAATCAGTGTTTTAACAAAGCATGCTAACTATGCTAACTATGCTACATCTGTGAAAACAAGCGAAAGTCCTGAAAGTATTTGACGACATATTTGACGGCAGAATATTTTTTACAGATCAGCTGGTAAGAATTTCCTCCCAAACCGAATCGGGTTATTTGTGTTAGATCTGAAAACAGCAGCTGAAGTAAAATCATGTAAACAAACAGAAGGAACAATTAACTCTACAAAATAAAACAGGAAGTAAAGCTGGCAACAAATCACAACAATAAACAGAACAGAAGCTGAATGAGCCCAATAAAATCATTCCAAACAGGAAATAAGACCCGAACACGCAGGAAGCCAAAGAACGATCGTTTATCTCAGTAACTGATTATAAACAAACAACATGAATCTGGAAACCTGCAGATCCTGATTGTTGATCATTTACACCTGAACTCACCTTCAGCTGCCTCCATGTTGGTGTAGTTTAGGTTCATGGTATGTGTTGTTATGTTGACAGTAAATCATTTTCTCTGAATTAAAGACCTTCAGTGTGAGAATAAATGTTTCAAACTGAAAGAAGAGCAGATGACTTCCTGCTTCCAAACACCTTCAGTTTCTCGTCTCTACCGTCTGTTTCAAACTCGAGCACTAACAAACCTGAACAACATTAACTCTCCGAGCAGCGCGACTCCCACCCAGCAGCCCCCCACGGGCCCTTCGTCAAGGCCTAATGAGTAATAAGCACTCAGTGGCCACAGTCCTGGAGCCGAGCCAACTTTCCCAGATGCCAAACTGAAGCCTGGAGGTGCTGCATAATGCAAAACAACACTCATTAAAACTCTGAAAAAAACACCAGGAGCTGGAAAATGCAAAAAGATGGATTCCAGGAGAAGCTGCTAGTAAACGATGCAGATGAATAATTAGAGTCTCAGAAGTCCATTAGCAGGAAAAATGACTTCATGTTGAAAATGGACTCCAGACCTTAAAAACCTGAATATTAAACTATCAGGAGCTTTAAAACGTCGATGAAATGAAGTCAAACAGACGCAAAGACGGAAGAATTACAGATAAAATAATAACTAAACGTCTCCGGATCAGAACCAAACCAAAACCGGCTAAAACTGGATAATAATTCTGTGATTCAGCACCCGTTCTCACAGGAGAACCTGCAGATAGAACGTAGTTTAAAAGAACCAAAACTTCACGTCATGATGTTCACGGTGCGGATCAGAACCAGAAAGCAGAAGACTCGGTTCTCCAAAATCCAAAATCAAGTTCCAAATAACTAAATAATGAGTCAGATGAGAGTTCCAGCTGACAGAACAGTTAATCACACAGACAGGAACAACCAACATACCAGAGTTTAATGAGACGAAGAAGAAGAAGAAGAAGAAGACGGGTTCGTCCTTCAAACAACATGCTCATTCCTTAAATTTCTGACATTCTTCTTCTTCTGCGTTCCAATAATTCACATGTGAAACAGTCCAGAGGAGTTCTAGTAGATCCAGATCATCAGAGGTCTTCATGCCAACAGCTGGAAGCCTGAACTCTAATAACACGAAGATCTAAAGAAGAAGATCTGAGAAATGTTGAATTCTGTGAGTTTAAAGAGACTGAAAGTTTTTCACAAGGATTATGGAACGTTTCTTCTTCTGTAAACATTCTTGTGTTAATGAAGACAGACACCAGATGCCTGTTTGGGGTGTTCCTCATACCAGACAGCAGATAGCAACAAAGAACACAATGGAAGGATTATTTTAAAGCTCCAAACTTCACCTGCTGAACTAAATATTCCTGTTTGAAAAGATGAAACACGACGGAGGAGAATTTAGAGAACTGAAGTGATGATCTGAACGTAAAGCAGCAGGTTACAGAGACGAAACGTTCCACAGGTTCTCAGCACGATGTCAGAAACATCCAGAAACTTCAGAACACAAACAGAAGAAAAATATTTAAACAGACAGGATGCAGATCAAAACAATCCCTTCAACAGGTACCAGGAGAGAGATGATACACACGCGCACGCACGTACGCACGCACGCACGCGCACGCTCACCCTCTCAGCTGACACAGACACCACCCTGAACACAAACACAGGATCAAACCACAACACAGACGCCCTCCACTCAGGAAAACCACCACAGACTGTCTGTCTTTTAAAAACTGAACAGACCCCCGAGAAGAACCACTAAACACCAGGTCTCTGTAGGTCCACCAGCATCTCAGTCAGGTTCAGGTCTCTGAAGGTCCACCAGCATCTCAGTCAGGTTCAGGTCTCTGTAGGTCCACCAGCATCTCAGTCAGGTTCAGGTCTCTGTAGGTCCACCAGCATCTCAGTCAGGTTCAGGTCTCTGAAGGTCCACCAGCATCTCAGTCAGGTTCAGGTCTCTGAAGGTCCACCAGCATCTCAGTCAGGTTCAGGTCTCTGTAGGTCCACCAGCATCTCAGTCAGGTTCAGGTCTCTGAAGGTCCACCAGCATCTCAGTCAGGTTCAGGTCTCTGAAGGTCCACCAGCATCTCAGTCAGGTTCAGGTCTGGACTCTGTTCCTGTCAATCTGTCACTTTTCATTTTCATGTGTCGTTTTGTAAAACTGACTCAAACTGAATTTATTCATTTTTAAAGTTTTTTTTAACCACTTGCTGGAACAGAGAACTCAACATGCAGAAACATGAGAACTGACTCGTGGGTTCTGTGGTTTCTTCCAGGTGAATAGAAATTACCTGTCTGCAGACTGAGGAACCAGTTTCTTCCATTTGGCTACGAGGCTTTTTGCCAGCTCTCCGACGACTTCATGTTTCCTGAAGGAGTTCACAGTTTTTCCAACTCCAGTTTCCTGTCAGACAGAAAGTCTAAATTACTGACGTGTGTGTAAACGGTGTTACAGCTGTTTACAGGAATCATTCAGGTTTCTGGGTCAGAAACATGTTCAGGCTCGGCTGATAATTACAGGGAATGAAGATTAAACACACACTTACACTCTCTTATAGATCTTTGATACTTTGTATCTTAAATAATTTCCCACTGCAGCAGCAGTTTGTCTGGTTCTTTAACCTGGTTATGAGCAGCACTTACCACCAGTATGTCCACAGTCATGGGCAGTTCTCCCAGTCGCTTCAGAGTCTTCAGTAACTGGAATAAAACACAAGTACGAGTTAAAGCTGTTGTTTTACACCAACTTCAGCTTTTATTTTATTTCATTTGGTAAAAAACACCCATTCAGACATTTTAAATTAAGACACTTTATAAAATACTGGAATCTTTATCATGGAAGTCTGAATCTCTGAAGATCATCGAAGCTCCAATTTGATAATAAATAAATAACTGAACAGATTTAAAACAAAGACAGAATGTGCAGATTTCTGCATCTAAAGAGCAGAACAACAGAACCATTCAGAGTGTAAATAGACAAGATCTGAGCTGGACAGCCATGATCCCCCAGACCAACCAGGAAGACCAGTCCAGAACCTGTCCTCGAATTCTGGAGAATTTAGAAACCAAAAATGTGACAAGTACAACCAGAACTATTGGACACCCGAAGAAGTGTTTTCAGGAAGAACGAGACAAACACTAGAAACTCTTTGTCACTTGGTTTCCTCGATGTCAAAATGATTTTGTGTCAGGAGAAAAAAACAAAAACATTTTAAAACTTTGTAAACAAGTTGTTTGGAATCTGTTGCAGGACTGAATAATAACAAATGAAATGATGATGAATTCTTACAATTCTTGTTTGTATTGTTTGCAATATCTTTAAAGTGAAACAAAATGTACAAATTATTCTTTTTAACTCTGTTTATGAACTCAGAGCCAAGGCTGAAGCTGAAATGAATGAAAGCTGTATTTCAAATTTAGTCGACAAATATTCCAGAAAATCTGGAATCCAAACAATATTTAAACATTTTATATGATAGACTGCCGGCTTATTAACTGTGTCGGGGTTTATTTCACACGGACAGTGTGTTATTATAAAAGCCTGTGAAGAAATAAAGGCCGCTTGGAGAGAAAAACCACTGAAGGTTGTTTTATTTCCTGATCTCACCTGGTCACTGAACGCCCCTCGTCATCAGGACCGCTTTGTTACACATCAGCAGTAAACAAAGACACGAACACGTTTTACCTTCATTTACAACTAGATTTATTGATCATTAAAGCTACAGACTGTCTCGTCTAACTGCACAGCTTCTGTCCCGTTCCAGTAAACCAGATAAGGGGAAACATTTCAGGCCTTTAGCCGAAGCTCGGACACTTCTGTCCAAACTGACGTTAGCTAGCTTGACTGCTAACAGCTACTCTGAGCAAGAGGCCAGTTATAAGAGTTAATTCGTGTTTGTTGTTTTAATAAAAGATCCCAGTCTGCGGTCTGTCGCTGTAACAAGCTGACATCAGTTCGTTTGATATTAAAACGAAAGTTAAAGGTTCGTTGAAACAAGTTAAAGCTTCTAAATATTGTGACGTTTCCACGACACCTTCACAGACTGCCGGAAATGTCAGCACTATATGATTTGTCTTATTAAATTTGTCATTATTAAAAAATAAAGCACGTTAAAACTTAAAAAGGCAGGAAATATATCGATATGGCTGAATTCCATTAAAAGGAGGCCTGCAGTCCACATTAACACGCCTGTAGCTCCACAACAACAGGGCTCACCTTCATGGTACTTTAAGACCCACAGCCCAGACACAACTCACCTGTCTAACTTTATCCTGTAACTTTTCTTCTTTATTACATTTCCATTCATATCCACTTAAAAATCCTTTAACATGTTTGTTTTACATCAAGTTCAGAGAAGCAACCTGAACACGGTATATCTGATCCATCGGACTGTTCTTACAGTAATCAATTATATCACAATCTTTTACATCATTTACTCAGATAACAGTCGAACCCAGATCATTTGAACCAAACAGATGTTTAAATACGACAGATGATGTCCAGCTCTCTGAATGAATCAGGTGTCCCGCCCACCTGGACCGTGGGGCTGTTTGGGCGTGTCATCTGTAATCTGTTCACCTGCTTAGGTCACATGATCCATCTGAAACCTGCAGGTGGGCTGTAGGTGTTGGGGAGGTGAAACCTGAGGCCAATGGCTCCTCCCACCGAGAACAAAGGTCCTGTTCTGTAAACATTCAGGACCCCCAAGACCTCAACCCAGCTCAGTCCAGTCTAGTTATACAATGTCAACCCATCTCAAAGTTCTAAACACAAGCATCAAGACCAGGTCCACAACAACTGGGCCAGGTCCAGGTTCAAGCCAACAAGACCAGGTTCACACCAGCTGGTCCAGGTTCACAGCAGCAGGACCAGGTTTAAAGCCGGTTTTAAACAATTCAATCATATTCATCAAACTATAAAATGTAAATGAATAAAAAACATCTGTCTGAAGAAGCAGCAGTTTGTACAGAACCTTCAGAACCGTCCAGAACCAGTCCTCCATCTGTAGCAGCAGGTTGAATAATTGGGGATCAAAACTCTGAATCATAATAAAGATGTCGCGCGACTTTTTGCGTTAAATATGAATAAAGATGAAACATTCTGTGTCTTCAGTCAAGGTGAACTGATCCCTGATGTTCTTGAGAGAATCCAGACTGGAACTTGTCTCCAGGTCCATCAGAAACCTGAACTGACGGCGGTCCGTGAACGCAGCATTTAAAAACCGACTCTCAGCGCGCTCCCGTGTCCGCGGAATTTTTACGTTTATCGGCTTCGATCGTTGTTCTGGACGGTCGTTAAGATCCCTGAAACGTGTTTGTGTCGACCAGGTGAGCGGTTACCTTTCGAGGCTCCGGATT
>SSNP01000071.1:1039537-1139005 GCA_006937955.1 Pachypanchax playfairii
CTCAGCCAGAGTCCGGAACTGAAGTCCATCTGTCTGCACAGCTGGAGACATTCAATCAGGAATAGATAATCAATCACAAGGAGGAAACAGTTTGTATTTAAAGGCAACTAATTTTTCATTTATGAAAAAATCAAATCTCTTGAAATGTTTATTTTTTCACAATAAAAGTTTTTGTTCTTTTGGAATGAAAAAAGTCAACATTAAAAATGTTTGATGGAAACAAATGATGACCTTTATTTTATTTTATTTTATTTTATTTTATTTTATTTTATTTTATTTTATTTTATTTTATTTTATTTTATTTTATTTTATTTTATTTTATTTTATTTTATTTGTAACGGCTGTGTTTTTGTGTTTCAGGTGTGTTTCAGGTGTGTGCTGTGTTGAAGTCAAACTATCAACACTTTGATCAAACGCTGCAGATCATTTACTAAAACATCTGCAGTCAAACGATGGCGCCCAAGAAGAAAGCTGCTCGCCAGAAGAAGAGCGCTGTAGACTCCATCACCCAGGTTGCCATGGAGACCAACTCAACCTCTCTGAAGGTGGAGAGCCGAGGCGACGGAGTGGTGGTGATGGAGAGTGGAGTTAAGAAGATCGAGCAGATGGCGGCGCTGGACATCGCTCAGCTGAACAGCCTGAACCTGCCGCTGCCGCCGCCCGTCATCAAACCTGGGGAGCGCGGCCTGGGCCTGGGGAGCGAGCTGACGCGGCCGCTGCACGGAAACGCTCTGCTGGAGGAGCTCAGCAAGATGCGCCAAGAAAAGTTGGTCTTTAGAACCAGAACCAGAATTTAAATCCAAATCATCGTGAGCATAAGACGGACACGAGTTTACAGGAATCGCGTCCGTCTTCAAACATCTGGTTTCTGTTCTCTGACCCGTTGTTTGGTTCTTGTTGGTTCTCTGCAGGTTCCTGACTGATTTGGAGTTGGCCTGTAAGACAAAAGCTTTCGACGTCCATAAACTGGTCATTTCCTCCGTCAGTCAGTACTTCAGAGAGATTCTGGCCAAAGACCCTGGAATGAGGCGGCTGGAGCTCCCGTCTCTCTCACCTCTGGGTACGTTCAGCTCAACAAAACAAACTTTAAACCAGATGATTTTATTCAGCTGAGTGTGGAACAAAACTCAGGACATTAGAAACTCGTGTGGTTTCTCATGCAGTAAAACCTGAACTCTGTCATATGAAGCAGATAATTGATTCATTAAACACATCACAATATATAGTTTAAAATGTTTCTTCTACATTTATTTTTCTGGTGAACTTCTTTGCAGATGATAAATGAGTTTTTTTTCCCCTCGCTCTCGTCTGCAGGTCTTGCTAACGTCATCACCTTCGCCTACCTGGGACGTGTCCACATGTCCCTCTACACCATCGGCTGCACCGTCTCCGCCGCCGCCACCCTGCAGATCCCTCAGCTCCTCAAGATGTGCATGGACTTCCTGTTGGCTGAGCTCAACGTGCAGACCTGCGTCTACATCTGGAACATCGCAGCTGCCTATGGCCTGAGGCCCGTGTGCGACGCCGCCCGTCACTTCGTCCTGGAGAATTTCGTGCAGTTTGCTGAGACGCCGTTGTTCACGCAGCTGACTCTGGAGCAGATCACCGCCTTCCTGCAGGACGACTCGCTGCTGCTGCCTTCTGAGGTCACAGCCTTCCAGGTCAGAGGTCAAACATCATATCTGAGTAAATCCAGCTGCTTTTTGGTGTTTTACTGAAATATATTTGTATGAATTTATAGAACATCATATTTGTGTCTCATATTGCTGATATGAAACTTTCTGTATGAACTCATTCTATTTACAACCGAACCTAAAAACAGACCTGAGACCAGCTGCTCGGAGCTGAATCTGACACTGAATGTAAAAAGGAAGCTGTTTTAATGATGCACCGCTTTATGACTGAAATAGACGAGCAGCTGAGTCGAGACCTTTGTATTTTTAATCAGAGCTACACGTGAGTCTGTCAGTAACTCAACAGCTGTTAAAAAGTCACTCGGTCCATTTGTCCAACGTCCCAAATGTCCCAGAACGATCAAAGTGTTTAACAGTCAGAGTAGAAAGAATCTGCATCGGGTCAAAGGTCACTTCCAAACTAACTGGAGTCCATCAGTGTACAGAGAAGAAAACATTTAGGACAGCTGTCAATCATCACAGGAGAGGATGTTCCAGTTCACCCTGAGGTCAAAGGTCAGACTGTGAGAAATGAGTTTGACTCTACGGGCCTTAGTGAGCAGGTTAAAGGTCAAAGTTCAGCTTGTTAGTGAGGGCTGCAGCTCGAGTCTGAATGAACCACGTTAGGACGTGGTGTTTACCCATAATGCTCATATTTACTGAACTCCTCCTTCAGCTCGCCATGAAGTGGTTGGACTTCGACGCCTCTCGCCAGGCTCACGCTGCAGAGCTTCTGTCCCACATTCGTTTCGAGACCATCCCAGCCAGCGAGCTGGTGAGCCAGATTCAGCCAGTGTCCCGCATGATGCTGGACCCCCAGTGTCACCGCCTGCTGGTGGATGCAATGAACTACCACCTGCTGCCCTACCAGCAGAACACCCTGCAGTCCCGACGCACCCAGGTCCGAGCAGGTCAGCAGACTCTGCTCACCATAGGAGGACGTCCGTCTCTGACTGAGAGAGCTCTGAGCCGCGAGGTGAGTGTCGACATGACATCAGTTCATGTTCGTTACAGATGTTTCACAGCAGACGTTTAGAGTGACTCAAACTGAGACAGCTATTAAAAGGCCTGACTGACCTTTGACCCTGATGTCCAGGTGCTGTGGAGGGACCCCCGTGAAGGAGGAGCCACCTGGCGCCACCTCACCCAGCTGCCAGCCAAGAGCTTTAACCAATGTGTGGCTGTGATGGACGGGTTCCTGTACGTGGCAGGAGGAGAGGACCAGAACGACGCCAGGAACCAGGCCAAACACGCCGTCAGCACCCTCAGCAGGTGAACACCTGACACGCTGAGGAAGGACACGAACCCAGAATGTTCATCATGTGTCTACAAGCTGCTGTCAACCATCAACAGGAGGACAGGTCCAGATTCACTCACAGTTCATAGATGAGAATGTCCTTCCCAGGAGACAAGCTGTCCTCGGGTCTGGATGGATCCAGTCTGTCAGTCTTTCTTTAGACTTTGGTTGATTTTTATCAGTTTCAGTTCTCCTACTTAAACATTGTCACAGCAGTGGTTTGACCTCTGACCTCTGAATCCTACAGACAGAAAAACATTCAGTTTTATTTCTTTAGTTGACCCAGAAAAATACCAAAGAAAACCCAAACTGATAATTAAACATTTGATATTTATCAATCTGAACTTTGTGTTTAAAGAGTCTCTTATCCGCCCTCAGGTACGACCCTCGCTTCAACACCTGGCTCCACCTGGCCAGCATGCGTCAGCGTCGCACCCACTTCTCTCTGTGTGCCAGCGGCGGCCGCCTGTTCGCCATCGGTGGTCGTAACGTGGAGGGACTTCTGGCCACCACCGAGAGCTACCTGCCCTCCTCCAACACCTGGCAGATGCGCGTGCCCATGGAGGTGCCTCGCTGCTGCCACTCCAGCGCCACTCTTCCCTCTGGAGACATCCTGGTGACCGGCGGTTACATCAGCTGTGCCTATTCCCGCTCCGTGGCCCGTTACAGTGTGGAGAACGACACCTGGACCGAGGAGGCCCCCGTGGAGACGCCCCGCGGCTGGCACTGCTCCGCCACCCTCGGAGGGAAGGTCTATGTGGTGGGTGGAAGCCAGCTGGGCCCCGGCGGGGAGCGGGTGGATGTCCTCTCAGTGGAGGTGTTCTCCCCGGAGAGCGGATCGTGGAGCCGAGCTGCACCGCTCCCACTGGGTGTGAGCACCGCCGGCCTCTCACCTCTGGCCGACAAGCTGTACCTGCTGGGCGGCTGGAACGAGGCTGAGAAACGCTACAAGGCAGCCGTACAGAAGTACGACCCGGGCACCGACAGCTGGTCCAGAGCCGAGGACCTCCCTGAACCCACGGTGGGGGTGTCCTCCTGCACCCTGACCCTGCCGCCCCGCCACGCTCCGCGCCGGCTGCAGCACCGCAACACACCGGGCCATGAAGAGCCACAGCAGGTCCGGAAGAACCGGAGCCGAGAGAGCAGCCAGACCCCGATACAGACCACCAGACCTTAGGAAGACCCGGGAGGACAAGATCCGGATCGTGTCCCACAACTTTTCTCTTCAGCAACAATCATCTTCTAAAAGTTTTTATATCTGCAAAAATCTTTCAAATTAAAATCTGTACAATTTCTATTTAATTTAATGTTTCAGAGGCAAAATCTCAAAATAACTAAAAATCAAATTTAACAAAATAACTAAATTTAAAAAAAAATAATAAAGTTTATTAAAAACTGGATGTGAGTCAGAAAAACAAAAAGATAAAAAGTGAATCTGAACAAAACTTTGAATCTTGACCTGAAAAACAACCAACCGGAAACTCGTTTAATCCAGTTTTATTCCAAATTTATAGAAAAGAGAATCAGAACGTCACTTTGAGTCTGTGCTGGATTTTAGAAAAGCGAAGAACGTTTCATGGTCCAAAGAGAAGGTCTGAAAGCAGAGAAGGTAAAGATGGATTTAAAGAGCAGGTGGAGTCAGGTTGATGATGAGGGACAGAAACGGGCTGTGAGATGAAGATGGTTTTAATAAACATCACTGTGAATATAAAAGGATGAATATTTCTGCTGCAGCACATGAGCCACAATATTATTCATCATCAAACTTTTCTTCTGAAAAGTCAAAACAAACTAAAATATTTATTTATTATGTGACGAAATGCAAAAAATCCTTTTAAAAGTTTAAAGCTCAAAACAGGGATTTTATGACTGAAACAGTGAAGGATGAATGAAACGGCCTGCTGCAGGTTGATTATGTTTAGGACGTGTCTAATTCCTGGACATTTAAAGAAAGCAACGTAATCTCTCCCTTTTAAATACTTAAAAACTTAACTGTTACAGAGATTTAAAAAAATAAGAACTTAGAAAATGTAATTTAAAATATTTTTGAAAGTAAATGTTTCTGCTCATATTTCTGAGCATTGAATCTCATTTTTACTGAAACTAAGACGGATGAATGAACCAGTGAGACTCCAGCTGGTGAAAAGAGGCTGATGTGACTGTAAATCTCTGTATGTCTCAACTTTCTGTGGAGTTTCACTGAATAAAACAAACTCAATAAAACATGTTTCCTGTTTTATTCATCAGTGAGGAATCTGATTAATTTGAACATCTTGCGGTTCCTGATGGAGAAAATGCTGAAGATAAAAGTCAGACTGTCATTGTTGGTGTTTTTAGTGTCTGTGTGGCGTTAAAGAGTCTGAAGATCCAGATTATTATCTGAAAACGAAGCGTTGCTGCCACCTGCTGGTTATAAAGATGAACATCAGCTGAATAACAACCTGCTCAGACTGAATCAGAACCAGAGTCTGATCCGGACCTACCTGAGTCCAGCAGGAATTTACTATTTAAAACTTGACCTGCTTTTAACTCCCGTTTTGTTCTATAACATGTATGATTTTATTTTATACACTGAATGTTTAAATGAGAGAATGTTACCTGGTTATTTGGTACCTGAATACGACAGAACGCTGCAGGAAAACCACGAGACTCAAAGGTGTTTTTTTATAGTTTATTACTTTGTTACAAAGATGGTGGAGCTTCTTTACTTTCCGGGGAGGATGATGCCGTCGTACTGAAACAAAAAGAAAAGTTCATGTTCAGTTTTCCATCAGAACAATTACACACATCTGTCCACAGCTGGAGAACAAGTAGAAACTCATTCAATTCCAAGTCCTTAAATAAACGTTCAGTGATGAAACATTCAAGAATAAATATTTAATTTGAAATATCAGTCAGGTAGTTTAGAATTAATGATGGTGAAACCCAAACCACCTTAAAATTAAATAAACCGTTAGAGTGAATAAACTGAAACATCAGGTGTATCCGATGTTTCAGATGATTTCCAGCTTCATTTAAAGACGCATTCAAACTCAGCTGGAATATTAAAACCAGCTTCCAGAATCTTTTACACCCTGAAACTTCTCTGGGAATGTTTCTCTGAAATGTTGCAGTGCTGAAGTACATCAGTGTGTACGGTGGCTCAGGAGGATCAAACATTCCTCACAGCACGAGACTGATAAACTAGAACTGAACTGACGGATGAGATTTCAGCCCGTCTCTGGAAACAGAAACGACTTTTAGCTGCTGATTAAACTGAGTCACGGGTTTATGACACGTCTGATCTGTATGTGCTCAAACACACAGAACTTCAGTATCTGCAACATGTGACACACATGACGCTCGCGTCATAAAGAACCTCGTCTGGTAAACCTTCTGCTTCATCGAGTCGTCTGCACTCACTTTCTGCTGGAACCAGCGCATGGCCTCCTCTTTGCGGATACGGTGTTTGGCACCGATGCGGCCTCTTTTCCGCTTCTTGTCAGCGATGCTGAAACCGGGTCTGCCTAGAACCTGAACAGGACAAGGAGAATCGGGACAGTAAGATTTAACTCAAATCTGCAAGAAGGAGCTTTTACAGCATCATTTACTCTATACAACAAGAATCCACCATTAAAACCATTAAAATACAGAATCCACCATTAAAACCATTAAAATACAGATTAATCCAACTGATGTGCACGACAAGGAATACTGTGAACACCTAAAATTTTTCCAAAAGCCTTTAAAATATTTAGACTGGCCTGTCCTTTAAAACCTCATCAGAACGCTGCTGCAGCTTCTCACAGGACATCCTGAGTTACTCACCACGTAGAAGTCCAGCCCGTAGATACCGATGCTTGGGTCGTACTTGATGCCCAGATCGATGTGCTCCTGAATGCCAAAGCCGAAGTTCCCTGTGTCCGAGAAATTGTTCTTCCTCAACTCGTACTCACGCACCTGCAGGAAACAGAATTATACTGTTTAGCACCTGCTCTGAACAGGGATCAGTTTTATCTGCCATCCTGCTTCTGACTCTTTTCTCCTTCAGTAGGCTGAAACAGGATTAATAAGAATAAAATTCGGGTGACTTCCTCACCTTGAGTCCCTTCTCCAGAATTTCTTCTGCTTTGGCTCCACGGACGGTGCAATGGACAGCAATCTTTTCATTTCTGCGAATACCGAAGGATCTCACAGTGTAGCGGGCTGCAAAATCAGGAACAACCAAAAGTTAGAAACCCAGTCTGACACAGGTCCCAGTCCTCCAGTCCCTGGTCATCCAAACACAGACCTTTGGAAAAGACGGGGGTCTGTCCTGTGAGCTGCTCCAGCACCTTGGCAGCTCGGGTCAGTCTGTCTCCGCTCTCACCCACACAGATGTTCAGGCAGAGCTTACGGATGCGGAGCTCTCTCATGGGATTCTCCTTCTTCTCACCCTGGTCCTGAGTAGCAAAAACATGATTATTTCTCTAGGACACCGAGATACACACCTAGTTCACACCTGACACGCTGACACCGCCACCACGCTGAGTTACAGGATGAAACTGTCCTGGATTGTATCGAATATTATTATATACGAGTCCTGACAGCGACCTGATCGGTTCTGTTCTCCAGTCTTATCGGCTGTTTCTCCGGGTTATGGACACACGCCGGCAGGAGAACATGTCCGATCATGTCTCTGCGGCTCCTGGTTTCAGCACTGAACACTGTCACTCACCTTCCCATCTGTTAAAACTTCTCTAAACAGCTTTTAAACACCGCGGAATAAACCCGAACTCTACTTCGATGTCTGAATTCTCCAACGGCGTCTTAATAAACACCGGAACAATCACTGAAAACACTCGGCCACTAGCCTGTTAGCATCACTCATTTTATCTATTTAACCTCTATTTTTAGACGAATATCGAACCAATACAGCTTTAAATAAATAGTTCATATCTGACTGTGTGTGTCTGAACATTAACCGGAGATTAAAGTGACTCTTCAGCGCTGATGGTTGCGGATTTCGACAGTAACTGTAACCGCTCGATGTGAGTTTCTACTCACCGCCATATTGGATCACTTGAAGAGGACGATTCATTTCCGGTTAGAGGCTTTTATACTCAAGTGTCCGTTGATTTTAGGATCCTGGAAACAAAAGGGACAGATTAGAGTGTTCCGCCTGAACGTTGATTTGGTAAAACACATATTAAAACCGTTTATCTTAATCACATAAATATATGTAAGAAACATTAAAAAATAAATTCAAAAAGCTGTAGTTTAAAATTGAACATGATTGATGAATTATTTACCATTTTAAAATAAGAAATCAGACTCCTTTTAGAGATGTTTTATAAATATTTAATCTTCTAAAAAATAATAATGTTTCAAAAAACATAAATATATAAATAATAAAATCTGGTTTAGGTTTTGCTGTAATTTCACTCTGGATCTAAAATTGCACATTTTGATTCTATTTTCTTCAAGTCTTTCCATCTCTGCATGTGTTCTACATTCTACTGCCGAACCCTGCAGGAAACATAAAGAGAATAAATGGCCCCCTGCTTAGTTTAGCAGTAAAATGTTTTGTGTGGCGTGTAGGAAGAGTTAACAACAACAGACAAAACTCATTATGTTAATTACCTTCTAAAGAAAAATGTGCTCAACTGATCTTTCTCAAACACTTTTTATTCATTTGAGATCAAAGAAAACAGGACAGATGAAATATGTTACAGAACCTTCAGAACAAAAGCAGAACATCTGGATCCAGATGGAGATCAACATTTAAACCACAACACCTGAAGAAGGATCCTGTTAAATAAATATGCATCTTGTAAAAGTATCTCAGGATCCATTAATTCACTGTTTCTTCACTTCAGTTATATTTTATAAATGAGAAATATTACCGTATATTTTATTACATTTTAAAATTTTATTTTAGAGGTAATAAACTTCATTAGGCCCACGCGTGAATTGAAATAAAACATGCTAAAATAATTTCAAAATTCATAAATGATTTTCTGCTGCACCAAGTTACATCATGACAAACATGTAACACAATTTAGCAGAATTCTTTAAAAGCTGCTTTAGAAAATGAAACATGTCTGTTTAACTTATCAGAAATAAAAACATCATAAATAAGAGTGTGATAAGAGCCTGAGGTCCAGGACAGATTACACCTTCTTTACTTCTTTTTCATTTGAAACAACTTTTTTGTGGTATTTATTTACTTTTTATTATTACTTTTAATAAAACTCACAGGAAACTAAAGATGAAAGTCAGAGCAATAAAAACCAGCAGGAGGAGTCTGAGATGGTAGTCTGGACTCTGCTGGGACGATGTCTCAGTGATTTCTGCTGCTGCAGGTGTTGGTTTTAGACGATGGACCAGAGCTGGAGGCTTCAGCAGAGGAAGACCGTCTCTCCTCTGCTCATCCAGAGCAGCAACAAGAAAAGCCAGAGCTTTGCGAGGGAAGACGGTCGGTGAGAAAAGGTTGCATTCTGGGACAAAGAAGTGAGGGAGGACACCTCTGCGAGCGTGGTCCTGCAGAGCATCAACCAGGAGCAGGAAGCAGACAGGAAGCTGCTGACGAGTCCACAAGGAGTCCTCAAATCTGTCGGAGAAGTGAAACAGAAAAACAAACTTCAGGTATAAAAAGTTTTATAATATGTTCTAAAAATCCAACACAAAATCTGAGGAATTCAGAATCCTTCAGGTCTTAGAAAGTTCATTTAATTCCATCAAACAAGGATCTTTGAGGATTACCTGGAGGACAGAGCGTGAAGGAAGACCGTCTTCCCGTGATATGAGCAAAGGTCCTTCAGATCTTTGGGGAAACGTTGTTTCAAACCCTCAATCAGAGATTTCAGAAGCATTAAGCACTGCTTCCTGAAACACATGACAACGCACCTCCATCATTCAGACCAGTTATTTATTAAACAGACACGTTAATGTCTCTCACTCACCTGCAGCATTTAGTGCTTTTACTCTCACAGCATGTCTTCTTGTTTCCATGAGACATGAGCATTTTCTTCTCAATATGTGAGAAAGAAATCCTCCAACTCTCTGAGGAGCACAAACACAAACCAGGTGACTGATGGTCCAGTGATGCTTCAGTTCTCAGAGGGACTGAACTTCCTCTCACCTTTAGCGTCTTCGCTCAGGTTTCGTCCTTTCAGTCTCTTTGGAACAAAGTAACACGGTAAGCTTCTCAGGTCTTGGCAGACCTTCTTTCCCAGCCAGTTGTCCACATCTGGACCGCTGCGGACTGCAGGCGGCCAGCTCTGAACCTCCAAACAGAAAACAGGAGCGTTATAAATCCCACCAGCTGAATGATCCACCTGATTCTTTCTTCTACACTGATTTCTCTTTGGTACAAACTCAAGTCATTTCCTGTTTTGTCAACTTGAATTTTTCCATCCTTCATAATAAATTCCGTTTGATGTTCACCTGCACATCTGTGACATCAGACATGAAGCTGATTAGATTTCTCTGATGATTCCCGGTTCTGTTACCTCGAATGCAGGAACCACGTCGACAGAAATCAGCTCGTTGCTGCTGATCTCAGATCTGCTCAGAGACAGAGTGACGGCCGGCGAGTTCGGTTTCTTCCTGTTCACCTGCCAGCAGCAGCTTCCGTCAGGAACTGGACACGAGAAAAGGTTCAACTCAGATTGTTCAGAACAAACTCAGAGTTCAAGTTTTACTCATCAGGAACATTTTATTTTATTATTGTATTTCTAATTTTGGATTTTTCCAGGTAAAAATAAAAGTTAAACTGTCTGAACGAATTAGAATCTAAATTATTTTAACGGCTTGTAGACAGAACCTCTGTAGGTCTTGAGGAACTTGCGGACCAGCTGAAACATCTCGCTCAGGATTTTACTGGACGATACGGTGCGCTCGTTCTCCAGGAGAAAGGCCCGTATGGGGGTGCGAGTGGGTCGGACCAGATCGATCCTGTAGAACAGACCACCGTCCAGCTTGGTAGTGTTGAGGCGAGCGGCTGTCTGAAGCTTCAGCATCATGTCGAACTCATCGGGGCTGTGGATCTGAAATCAAATACAGAGGAACACTGGAGGTTTCTCCACCTCGAGCCTCACGGTGTGGCGGAGTGTTTAATCACCTGCTCATTTCATTCAAATACTGTGACCTCACCTTGACCTTCTCAAAGTAGCTTCCTGTTGTGAGGAAATCAGCTGACTGGAAGAGGATCTGATCGCTGCTCCTCAGGAACTTCAGCAGGTTTTCTTTGAAGTCGTTGACCATCTCTGCAGCCCAGCAGTGGTCTCTCTTCCGGATCTTCAGGTCTTTGGCGTTGAATTTGATCCAGTGGGCCACGTGAGAGGGGACAGAGACGGTCTCCTTCACTGACGAGGAGAAAGACAGACCCATATGAGACCACAGACCAACAACAAGCCCTCAGAGATCCACAATCTTCAGATTCACCTGAAGGTCGCTGCTCAACTTTCTGTCTTTGTTTCCCAGCTGGGACACACGGAGTGTCCTCTCGGTCCATCTGTCCCACGTCTCAGGGATCACAGAGAAAAACCTGCAGGTCTGATTTAGATTGGATAGAAACATCTGCAGCTCACAGCTGTGCACATCTGAACCCTTTATAATTAAAACATGTTCTGGATTTGAAGTTAGATATCGTCTTACATAGTCGTCCCCCCCCCCCCCCCACCGGATAAAACACACCCGAACTTCCTCTCTGACATCATCATGACGTTTAATTGGATCTGTTTGTGAACTAGCAGCAGATAAATCCCGATCCAACCCGAACGGAACCTTCATTTATTATCTTTTATTTAAATACAATATTTTTGTATGATCAGAGACTTTAAACAGCATCACTCACCTGTGCACGCTCGCGCTCTGGTACCTGGTCCAATCGGGTCAGTTCGGTTTCACTTTCAGTTTTCCTGAAATCCATGATGAAACTTTACAGGTTTTCAGACTTTGTGAAACAGAAACTTCTTCTGCCCCATCCGGATTGAAACTGAAGTCCTGCATCTCATCCGGTAGTTTAGAAATGACTTTTATTTTATATTTCATTAGTTTCACATTAGTAACAACTTTAAATTCTGATTCTGTGACATTTTTGGGACATTTACACAGAAAACTAGTTCTGAAACTAGTCGTGATCACGTGGTCAGTTAGCACCGCCCCCAGAGACTGCGCACCGACGTCACCATGGTAACGACACACACCTGTGTGTCACACATGATGCTTTAAAACCAGGAGGAAAATAAAAGCTGATTATTTCTGATGGATAATTTGTTTTTGATCAGTTGTGTTGAAACAAGAAGAAAAGAAACATCTTGATTTGATAGTTTGAGATTTTTATTGTTTTGGTTTCATTAATCAATACGACTGTTTCCTGTTGACCTTCTTTTCCTGCGGAAACTCTTGCGATGAGCTTTAATCAGCATAAGCAAGTCCTTGAGTGCAGAGCTGCGCCTCAGAGAGGGCGGAGCTGGGTGTGGGGGGTGAGGAGGGGACGGGGCCCGCTGCTGCTGCTGAGACGTGACTTGGACATCCTGCATCACGATTCATTTCTTCTTCTCAGCCTTCTGTGCAGATTTAGTGACCTTTCCTCCAGAAGGAGCCTTCTTCTCAACGCTCTTGATGACGCCAACAGCCACCGTCTGCCTCATGTCTCGAACAGCAAAACGACCTGAGGAGGAAACGAGTCACTCAGATCGAGTCTGATTCTAAGCAGAATGACGTTCCAGACAGGAAGTGTCTCACTCACCCAGGGGGGGGTACTGGGAGAAGCTCTCCACACACATGGGTTTTCCAGGCACCATGGTGATGATGGCAGCGTCTCCAGACTTCAGAGCCTTGGGGTTGTCCTCCAGCTTCTTGCCAGAGCGGCGGTCGATCTTCTCCTTGAGCTCGCTGAACTTACAGGCGATGTGAGCGGTGTGGCAGTCAAGCACGGGGGCGTAACCCTGAGCGATCTGACCAGGGTGGTTCAGGATGATGACCTGCAGAGGAGAAGACACGCGGCTGTGAAACCTCCTCCCAGGAAAGAGTCAATACATTCAGGATCATCTGGACCAACAAACCACCTGCTAACGTTCTTCATCCTGCTGCTTTGCTCCTGTAACATGAAGAAGAGTCAACGTTCTGCTTCCTGTTCCTGTCACCCACCTGTGCAGTGAAGTTCTCGGCGGCCTGTGGCGGGTCGTTCTTGCTGTCACCAGCAACATTTCCACGACGGATTTCCTTAACGGAGACGTTCTTGATGTTGAAGCCGACGTTGTCGCCGGGCAGAGCTTCAGGCAGAGACTCGTGGTGCATCTCCACAGACTTCACCTCAGTGGTCAGGTTGGGAGGAGCAAAGGTGACGACCATACCGGGCTTCAGGATACCGGTCTCAACACGGCCGACTGGGACGGTTCCAATACCTGCAGAGAAGAAGACATCAGATCAGGAGCTTCGTTTGTTTATTCAGACTTTAACTTCCTCCTCTAGATCAGATGTTTGTTCAGGTGATGCTGCTTGTTGCTCTGCGTTACAGAGTTTATCTTCGTTCCTCAGTTCTTACCGCCGATCTTGTAAACGTCCTGC
Source organism: Pachypanchax playfairii (assembly GCA_006937955.1). Classification (NCBI taxonomy): domain Eukaryota; kingdom Metazoa; phylum Chordata; class Actinopteri; order Cyprinodontiformes; family Aplocheilidae; genus Pachypanchax; species Pachypanchax playfairii. Next base: position 1,053,044 of record SSNP01000071.1, read on the forward strand.
AGAGGCAGACGGAGGGGTTTGTCGGTTGGACGGGAAGGAGGCATGATGGAGTCCAGAGCCTCCAGCAGAGTCACACCGGTAGCTCCGCCCTCCTTACGCTCAATCTTCCAACCCTTAAACCAACTCATCTGTAAAGGAGAGAACATGTAGGGATGAGGAGACGAGAGAAGGAACAGTCAGGAGAACTGATGGGAGGTGATTCTAACGCAGGTTCCGTCCCTCACCTTGTCGCTGGCCTCCAGCATGTTGTCTCCGTGCCATCCAGAGATGGGGACGAACGCCACTGTGGCAGGATTGTAGCCGATCTTCTTGATGTAGGCGCTCACTTCCTTGGTGATCTCCTCAAATCGTTTCTGGCTGTAAGGGGGCTCAGTGGAGTCCATCTTGTTGACGCCAACGATGAGCTGTTTCACACCCAGCGTGTAGGCCAGAAGGGCGTGTTCACGGGTCTGACCGTTCTTGGAGATACCAGCCTCGAACTCACCAACACCAGCAGCAACAATCAGCACAGCGCAGTCGGCCTGGAAAACAACGGGACCAGATCAACAACAGATCCTCCAGAACAGACGGGCTGCAGGACGTGCAGGTGATCAGTCTTACCTGGGAGGTACCAGTGATCATGTTCTTGATGAAGTCTCTGTGTCCAGGGGCATCAATGATGGTCACGTAGTACTTGCTGGTCTCAAACTTCCACAGAGCGATGTCGATGGTGATACCACGCTCACGCTCGGCCTTCAGTTTGTCCAACACCCAGGCGTACTTGAAGGAGCCTTTGCCCATCTGTCAAGATAAATAGGAACTTATTTACTGTGTTGTGACATCATGTAAACAATGTCAACAGGATGAGTGTAAAGACTTTTTTCTGTTGATACAGTAGCCTAAACAATTTTTGTTTTAATCAAATTCATAAATGTTTTTGTTTAGTTCCATAAATGGGCAGTAAAATTAATCAGCACATCCGGAACCATTTAAACCAGGTGTGTCTGATCAGGGTCACTATTCTGTATGTTTCAGCATGTATGTTTCTGTACCTTTCAATCTGCCAATTTATCAAGTTTAACAGAAAAATCTGACAATTTTATAAAAGTATTTTTTGAACTTTACAATTTAAGGTTAGATTTTAAAAACTTTGATCTAACTTAATAATTACTGTATGATATTGTTGACAGAAATCAAACTTTCAGAGCTTTATGTCAGATTGTTTATATTCTCTACATCCTGTATAATAAATGTGTTTACTTCACTGGTTAGTAAAGTTTGTATTAAACAGAAACACGTGTCGTTACTGCCGATTTTAATTAAAACAAGTTTCAGTCAGGTTTCATGTTGCTGTTTAGTGCGGCAGTAGTGACACGTGTTGGCCAGCAGGTGGCGGTATTAAATGCTGCAGTACTAACATGTTGGCCAGCAGGTGGCGGTATTAAATGCTGCAGTACTAACATGTTGGCCAGCAGGGGGCAGTATAAACTTTTAAACAGTGAGTTAGTGATTCGGTCAATTAGGTATATTTAAATATAATTCATTGCATTTGGTTCCTTTAGAACATAGACATGTGTTTTAAAACCCTGAACAGCTCAACGAACCTCAGCGGCTTCCTTCTCAAACTTCTCGATGGTTCTCTTGTCGATTCCACCGCACTTGTAGATCAAGTGGCCGGTGGTGGTGGACTTTCCGGAGTCGACATGTCCAATAACCACGATGTTGATGTGGGTCTTTTCTTTTCCCATTTCGATTCACCGGCTAGAAATAAATAATTTATTGTGACAAGATTTATCAAAACACAGAATCCAGATGGAGGCCATTGTGTTCCGGACGTTCCCGCACCATTGACCTTAAATGACCCAGACTCTAAACAAACTTCGGGAGTTGTTTTACAGTTTTAATCATTGTGTAAATATATTGTTTCAAATAACCACTCATGCTGATGACGTCATAACTAGACAAAAACGTAAGCATGATCCTTGAATTGACTTTAACGTGACTCATAAGTTCTGCCTGATTCTAACAGTTCGTCCGGTAAGTGGCGCAGTCAGAACCGCCGGTTCATCCTCCATGTTACACACAGCCGCCATGTTCTCATATGACGGGAGCGCGCACCTCTCAGCTTGCGTTTCACTGGGCGCGTTCACAACGATAAAATGAACGAGCATGACTGAGTTTTTTGCTCATTATTAAACTGACATTTTTCACCTCCATTACAAACAGCTGTTAAAAAAATTAGACTGTATATAATCTGATCTCTTCGGGTTTTGAAGAGTCTTTTAAATCCAGATCAATAATCTATAGTCAATTCATCCAAATTTACATCAGTTATTTGCTGAAATATCAGACAATCCTTCATAGAAACTAAAACTAAAAAAACTCACCAGCCTGTACAGCAACTACCACCAAATCCCCAAATTGAAGAGCCAAAAAAAGGACAGAACATGATCTGCACAGAGCTTTTATACTGGACTCAGAGGGAGGGCTGTGCAGGACTTGGACTACAACAGGGGGTCCCATTGGCTGGGTGGTAAACCCACTGCAGGCTTGATTGGACCACTGGACATGGTCTGGTCCAGAACAGCTGCATGTCTCAGCCTGGCCTGTCACAGTAAAGAGCTACACCAACTGGAACACTGAAGGATACAGAGAAGCCAATTGCAATTTTTTCAGAGACATTTATTTATTAGTTACCAGCAGCTTTCTTTCCAATTATTTGTGGCATTTATAGATTGAGATACAGTTCTAAACCAACTTAAACTGAGAGGCACCATCCTGTGATTTTAGACAATGCCACAGTTTTTTCCTGCGAAAACTTTTGCGATGGGTTTTAATCAGCATAAGCCAGTCCTTGAGTAGAGAGCTCTGCCTCAGAGAAGATGACCCAGGATGGTAAGAGAAAATGTGGGAGGGAGCGGCCCGCAGCTGCCGGCACACAACACGTTGCTGGATGTCCTGCATGACCATTCATTTCTTCTTCTGGGCCTTCTCTGCAGCCTTGGTTGTCTTTCCAGAAACCTCCTTGGTATCAACAGCCTTGATTACACCGACAGCCACGGTCTGCCTCATGTCACGCACAGCGAAACGACCTGGAGACAAACAGATGAGATGTTACAGGTAAACCTTACATCAACCTGCAACGCTGATGACGAGATGGAACGTACCAAGAGGAGGGTAGTTGGAGAAAGGCTCCACCACCATGGGCTTCTGTGGGATGAGTTTGACGATGGCAGCGTCTCCAGACTTGACGAACTTTGGGTTGTCCTCAAGCTTCTTGCCAGAACGACGGTCGATCTTCTCAATCAGCTCCTTGAACTTGCAGGCGATGTGAGCGGTGTGGCAGTCGAGCACGGGGGCGTAACCCTCATTGATCTGACCTGGGTGGTTCAGGATGATGACCTGCAAACACGTTTACAATCAGAACTGTAGAACATCGAACCTCGAGCAGACAGACGTGTCCATCACAGGCCTCGAAGCACCAACCTGGGCGTTAAAGCTGTCAGCAGCCTTGGGTGGGTCGTTCTTGCTGTCACCAGCAACGTATCCACGACGGATTTCCTTAACGGAGACGTTCTTCACGTTGAAGCCGACGTTGTCGCCGGGCACGGCCTCAGGCAGAGACTCGTGGTGCATCTCCACAGACTTCACCTCAGTGGTCAGGTTGGGAGGAGCAAAGGTGACGACCATACCGGGCTTCAGGACACCGGTCTCAACACGGCCGACTGGGACGGTTCCAATACCTGAAACACACGTTTACACAAGTTTAATCACAGTAAAACAAGATCTACGGTACAATGATGCAACACTCTTCAGTCCTTACCGCCAATTTTGTAGACGTCCTGCAGGGGCAGACGGAGGGGCTTGTCCGTGGGACGGCTGGGTGGCAGGATGGCATCCAGGGCCTCCAGCAGTGTGGTTCCACTGGCGTTGCCGTCTTTGCGCTCAATCTTCCATCCCTTGAACCAGTTCATCTACAGACAGACAGATTAAGCTTCAAGGAACTGATAAAACCCAGATTACAGACGATAACCAGCAGCCCGCTTACCTTGTCGCTGGCCTCCAGCATGTTGTCTCCGTGCCATCCAGAGATGGGGACGAAAGCGACAGCAGCAGGATTGTAGCCGATCTTCTTGATGTAGGTGCTCACTTCCTTTTGGATTTCCTCAAAACGGGCCTGGCTGTAAGGGGGCTCGGTGGAGTCCATCTTGTTGACGCCAACGATGAGCTGTTTCACACCGAGGGTGAAGGCCAGAAGGGCGTGTTCACGGGTCTGACCGTTCTTGGAGATACCAGCCTCGAACTCACCAACACCAGCAGCAACAATCAGCACAGCGCAGTCGGCCTGGAAAACAACGGGACCAGATCAACAACAGATCCTCCAGAACAGACGGGCTGCAGGACGTGCAGGTGATCAGTCTTACCTGGGAGGTACCAGTGATCATGTTCTTGATGAAGTCTCTGTGTCCAGGGGCATCAATGATGGTCACGTAGTACTTGCTGGTCTCAAACTTCCACAGAGCGATGTCGATGGTGATACCACGCTCACGCTCAGCCTTCAGTTTGTCCAACACCCAGGCGTACTTGAAGGAGCCTTTGCCCATCTGTCAAGATAAACAGGAGCTTATTTAATGTGTTGTGACATCAAGTTAACAATACACAAGACAAAATCAGCACAACATTAATTAAGATGTACCCATATTGACTCTTAAAATGATATGCAAATTCTTGAAACAAGAAAAAAACAGCAACTGTATTATCTAAAATTTAGGCATTGTACAGAATAACAATATTAAAATCTAAATAAAAGCAGTTTATTTTGGTATTGTTCGGTCACCGGCCCGAGGCACGTTGAAAGAAAAAAAAAAGTGCACAACCACCATCAGCTGCTCCCGCCTCGAAGCCCCACCCCGCGTGCGCGCTCACGACTCGTCCTACACCCTCGTGCCGGGCAGTTGGGCTTGCAGGCGCCGCCATCTTTGAAATGACTATATCGACTTCTTCTAAAGATGATAAAAACGTAAAAATGGATCTCTTACCTCAGCGGCTTCCTTCTCAAACTTCTCGATGGTTCTCTTGTCGATTCCACCGCATTTGTAGATCAGGTGGCCGGTGGAGGTGGACTTGCCGGAGTCGACATGTCCAATAACCACGATGTTAATGTGGGTCTTTTCCTTTCCCATTGTGATATTTTCTGCCAGACAGAAATATAAAAATACGTTAACTAGAAGCCGGTTACCGTCAGCCTCCTACAAACACCGTTAACGGTTAAATGAAGTGACGTTTAAAGGAACCGAGACCGTCATTCATATAAGAACTTTAATCGGTTATCAAACGGTCAGAGACTTAAAACATTTAATCACATTTTTACTTTGTTTTAAACAGTATTTTCAGCGTAATTTAGTGCATTTTGTTCAGAGCTGTAGCCGTTAATAGGCGGCGGCTCGTAGGCCGCAGTCGGCCACAGGCCAGCCGAGACACGTGTTCTCCTCTTGGCCACGTCGGATAAAGTTACAAAGACCTCCAAATATTCAGACCCGATTGAGTCCAGGACCGAACACCTGTTGCTGGGAAACATGTCCAGTTGTTTCAAGGAGGAGAGGGAAGAAATACCTTTAAAGCATCCACAGATGTTCGCGTTTCCAGCCTCCTTTGTTCTTTTACCCCACAGTTCCGCCTCCCTCTTATTACTCCATATGAAAGTTATAGATTTAACATCCCTAAAATCCCGCTTATTAATAAATTAACAATTAGACTTCATTTTTTTCAACATTTCGTGGCTAGCTGTGTGGAAAAATCCACAGGTTAGAGTCACGTTACATAACCGAACAAGCAAAGTTTTAAATGATTCGACGTTGAAGAAGGACCGCGAATTATTCCTGATTTAATAAATCCTTAAAAACGTTAACAAACTGAATACAGATTCCTCTAAAACGACGAATCACAGCTGAACTTACCGGTGTTTCAGGGTTTTCACGGCCTAAGCTGCTGCCCCTAGCCAGGTAACAGAAAGAGGAAGCCTGGTGCCGACCAGGAGGTTTTATAGAGGATGGGAGGCGGCCTGACGTTCCGTCACGCTTCCCGTACCAAACCCTGCAAATCACACACATTCCTGCAGAAAACGTCAGCACGCAGCCGGATGGAGCCTGAAACATGGATGATGGCTCGGATCACTTCATGTCAGCACTGAAAAACAGGATTCACACTCATGATGCTGTAAACCTTTAAGTTATTCCGCCAAAATGAGGCTTAAATATCCAAAGTTTTAAACATGAACAACATGTAAGAGTGAAGGCTGTTAGAAGCTGAATAAATATCCCAATAAGTTCATGTCAAAATATCCAACCAGCTTGCAACATCAATTATTATTATTATTATTATTATTATTATTATTATTATTATTATTATTATTATTATTATTATTATTATTATTATTCAGTCACACTCTTTGTGTGTAACAATGTGTATTTTAAACTACTGCCAAAAAAGGTAAACAGAACATTTTCTTAAATATTTATAATGTTTATAATGTATATATTAACCAGCTGGTGGTAAAAGGATCATCTTTCCACTGGAATTTTAACTGTGATTATTTTATCAAAAATACAGACCACACAACCCCCCAAAGTCCTGCAGACCCCCTCCCACTCAACCCTGTCCCACGAGGACTCGTCCACCTGATTAGATTAATCCGAGAGAGATTTGCATTTAAACAGGAGTCAGACTGTAAAAAGAACTCCTGCTGCTCCTCAGACAACTTGTCCAACAGGCGTTGGTGTAACACAGACACATATTCAAGTGTTTCAGAACTCATTTTCTTAAACTGGTTCAACGCCAGAAAACAACAATAAATACGTTTCAGAGTTTGTTATTTACTCTGGATGAATGTGATGAGATGTTTTGTTATATAGAGAATATCTCTGTGAGGTCATCACATCAAATCCCTCTCATTTCTGTTAGATTAATTACAAATTGAGTTTCTGTATATCAGGATGTTGTTTGATGGTCAGACTCTTCCTCCAGCACATGAAACCGCCCTCCCTCTATGGTTCAGGTACCAGTCACGTTAAAGCTGTAGCTGAAGCTTTAATTCAGAGATGAATGAGTGATGAAAAGGGTGGGGGTGCAGGGCAAAGGGAGGGGAGTGAGAGATAAGAGCAGAATGAGACTACTGCAGCAGCCAAGCAAAAAAAGAGGCTAGTTAAAATGTTCAAACTATATGTTTTGTTAAAAACTTCTAAAAGTCAAGTCCAAACAGGTTTTGGTTTGTTTCAAGTCACTGAAACCTGTCAGATTGGTCTGGAATCATAGTTAAATCAGACCAGTGATTAACAACATAAAAGCATGAGTGTATCCACAGTTTAACGGCACACTGAATAACAATGTGGTTTGAACAACGAGTTTCTCCTGCTCTGGACTTCAGTCCTCTGCACGTTCCTTCTTTCATTGTTTACCTCATTACTCAGTTGTGAGTTTCCACCAAAGACAATGTAAACACGATGAACATCTGATCGGGGGGGGGGACCCCAACACCCTGGCAGGTGAGACCCATAAACCACAATTCAGATCCTTCAGAATCAGAATCAACTCATTTACAGTCTAATTCAGTAGCAGTAAAAACACGGACAGGCTGGTTCAGTAGATAAACATGTATACTTTGAATAAATACATTTAAATGTGATTTAGATTTCTTTTTAAATGAAAAACAAAGACTACAGTTGGTGAAACTGTTTCATTCTTTTGCATGACTTGTAAAGGTTGTATGTGTTTCTTACAGGTGAGGATCCAGAGAGGACGTGACTGAAGCTTCCAGCCTCTGCAGGAACATCAGGATACGTTCATGGTGACACACAAACGCGACCTGTTATCCAGCAGACTGGGAGGTCATGCTTTCATGGCCACAGTTCAGCTCTGCAGATCAACATCTCACAACCTTTGCTCCCACATTTCAGATAAATACAGAGTTGATACGCTGCGTTTGAATCAGGACAATGATTAAAGACGAGGGTGTGAACTTTATGTGATGTCATCATTCTCAGGAGATAATCATCCATAATCTATCATTTATGTGAAGTTTTCATTCATTCATTTTACTCGTCTGTTCTTGTTTGTATAGTTCTCTTAAAACTACAAGTCACCAGTGTCATAAGGTTGATCCTCAGGATGGAGCCTCCAATCAGAGTTCTGCTGCAGAAGAGAAGATGAAGAACAGCAGCCGTGTTCTTATTTCACACCTCAGATCGAGTCTGAGCCTCAGACAGGAAGGTGTTACCGAAGGAGAAACAGAGAATGTGATTCAGCAGGCCGACCGGCAGCCGGTCCCTGATGAGTCATCCAGCATGAGCAGTCGTCATGGCAACAAGGGAGCTGAACATTAAAGAGATGGATAGACAGACAGACAGTCCAGAACTTGCACGCTCCTCTTCCTCGAGCTCTGGATTGCGAGCAGACGGTGGTCCTGGTGAAACATGAGAGACGTTCCTGGAGGAGATGAAGGCAGCAGATGTTGTAAAATCTCTGCTGCACTCCATTAATGCTTCATCACAGAAGGAAATGAACTTCGCCAAGAACTCTGATTCAAGCCTTTACGTCACAGAACCGGGCTTTTGGACTTACTGACTGGTGTCTTCACAAATAGTTAACGATTCTAAATGTTCCTCAGTAGCTCGTTTACTGCAAAAACAAAATACTTCTAACTCTGCAAAGTACAAAAACACATTTTACTTTAATACCAACCTCCATGTAAACAATCATTTATTGATTTAAACAGATTCAGTTGAAATCATGCAGTAAGAGTGACAGCAGCAGCTGAGCGCTCTGAGATCCGGTTCTGCCAGTTTTAAGAAATGAGTGGTTGAGTGGGTGCAGGGAAAAGGTTCTGATCACAGCCAGTTTCAGAAAATCCCACGTCATTAACACTCGTATGAATCCAGACGAATAGAAAGTCACTTCATCTAAATTACAATGTCAGCACAGCATATGTAAATAACATCAGACAGTTAATGCAAATAAAACACATTAACAACACAGTATAATGGTGTAGAGCTGCTGTCTGCTCCACTAGCATGTAAATACTGCAGATCTCACAGGAATCTGCTTCATTTCAAGGATATAACCTGCATGTCTGTTCAACATGCTGGGAAGGAGAGGACTTTATCACATGGATGAAACAGCTTTGAGGCCAGATTAGTCAAAGCTTTGACTTTTATTCTGACTGGAATCCGTGACTGAAGGCCAGATCAGATCTCAGACTGCTTCTGTTATCTGGAAAATACAAAGAAATGAACAAACTTGGACTCTGTGTAAAACCCACTAAATTACAACTCGTGTATATTTAAAATGTATTTACTTTTTATATTAACTTGATCTTTAATTTACATTTTATGCCTTGTATACTTGAAAAACAAAAACCTTTGAAGTTTAGTATCTTGTCAAAATTATGAGTTTAACATGTAAAAGAGATTAAAAGGACTTCAATTATATGGAAGTTAATTTCTTATTAACTCAGAACACAATGTCTAACATTAATAGATCCATAATCCACTTCGTTTATTTTGCTCTGAATTTTAAATTCATCAGTTATTTACACATTAATTTACAAACATTATGAAAAGTAGTTACAACGTTAGCGGCTAGCTAGTTAGCATGTTGTTATGAATCCTCGGTGTGATTATAAACTCTCGAAAAATCCGCAAACAAACCAGGTCCAAACAAATTCCTAATTAATTTATATACATGGTGATCAACTCATAACAGTTTCGCTGAGTAAGAAGGTTTGGAGATAATCGCGTAGAGGTGACAATATTTAATGTTACACCCGTTAGCTTCGACATCCGGGTCTTTCCTCGTGAATCTGATGCAAGTTCCTGGAGAGTACTGAAACAGATAAACACCTCACGTGTGACCTGCGGTACAAAGGCTTCTTTATTAGTCTGTTGTGGAACTGGTGGGAAAAAACGTGCTTTTTAAAACTTATTTTACGGATTTATACAAATACTCTTTATTTATTCAGGTTCTTTTTAAACATTTAAAATTAAAAAGAAATACATTATTAGGCCGTAAAATAAGTTGTGTATTTATCTTTTAAAATAAAATTATGTTCTGAAACGTTTCCCTTCAACTAAAACAGCCCTAATATTTGATCAAAATTATAAAAGAAGGCACACTGAAATTAAGCAAATAAGATTTAATAAGATTTTTTTTTTGATCAACAAGAACGTTAGGATTTGGGTTTAATAATAGAACATTTCAATGTGTTTAATATTAAACGAAATATTTTAACTAATAATACCAAAATACAACTATAAGAAAGTAATTAAGATGTTATTTCACGCGTTATATCTTCTGCCATCTAGTGGTTGAAAAGAAGAAGCGCGCCCACTGAAGCCTGAAGCAAAGTGAAATGTGGAAAAAAATATTTTGAAATGGAGGTTTAGGAAACATGAGCTGATCTCCAGAAAGGTTTCTTTAATTCGTCCCATAATAAAACTGATATTTTTACACAATTTCAAATCACATAAATGTAAATACATGTATGTACATCTCATGTGTACAATCACAGTCTGTTGTTACAGAAATATAAAGTCACTGACTGGAAATGTTGAAGTGCAAATACACCATCAGCTTCATGAAGCTAACGTAGAAGTTACAGGCACTGCTGGTATATGAAGACATTTGGTGTGTTTGAATCAGTAATAAGTGCTTCACTTGTTCCCCTTCTGTAGAGTTTAATATCATTCTGTAAACAGAACAACAAGGACTTTAACAACACCTCATTTGGGATTCGTAAACACTTGGCCAAATTTAAGAAGCTACAAAAAGCTCAGAAAAATTTAAGAAAATACTGAAGATTTTGTTTTGTACAAAAAATAAATTGCTTATGTTGATTTGTTTTGGTCTCACCTGTCAGGTGTTTTCACTCTATTCTGAAGATGTTAAGATAGAATGCCCTTTATTGTCATTATACAACGTACAATGAGATTGGAGAGCTTCTCCTGCTTCAGTGCAAACAGTAATAAGATAAAAAATTATCATTATTATTATTATTAGTTAATCTTCAAACGTTTGCAGTTTTATAAAAAGCAGAATCCTTAAAGCTTATCAGGATGAAGTTTGTTTAACAAACTGACTGACGTCACAGAAACATGAACATTAAGCTTCATCTAATAACTAAACATAAGGAATCAGAAGGAAGTGGGATCAATGACACCTAAAACTCCTGTGAATATGAGTGAAACAAATACAGACCAGAACATGTGATGAAGTACAGCTGATGTTTAGGATCTAAATGATGTTCAGTATAAACAGACCCTGAGTTCATCCCACTGAGACACCACCAATATCACACAGAACAAATTCCACAGAAAAAAATCTGTAAACAATTAATGTGCTTCCAGATTCTAGAATGAAAAGTGATGGAAGTACAATTAATAATAACATGGAAATCTATTCAACCAGAACCTGGATCTGGTTCTGTATAAATTCTTGTAATCTGTTAATGTGGTTCTGGATCAGCAGTTCTCAGACCTTCTGAAGGTCTTCAGGGTTTCAGTATAAAGATGAAGGCTGGATTGGGACTTTTTTGTGGTACTGTAGATAAAGCTGTCGGGTTTTTATTATGAAAGATTTTATTATATCATAAAATGTGTCTAATGAACAGAATCGAGTCGGTGAGACTCAGAACCATCTCAAGTGTTTTTACTACAGATGAGTTTTGATTTCAACAGATTTCATGTTCTACTCCTGTGTGATGGACCTGCTCCTCCTCTTCTCTGGTTCTGCTCGGTCCTCCTCAGTGACGGCCCACGGTTGGATCTCTCCGCTCCCACATAAGGTGTAGACGATGACGCCGAAGACGTTGATCCCAGCAGCGACCCAGAACACCTTCCTCCAACCCTCCAGAGATTGCTGCCAACAAGAGAAGAAGAAGAAGCTTCAGTAAAATGTTACACACACACACACGTGCACACACACACACCAGGTTATAAATAAAACAGAGATATTTAACTAAAACATGGAGGATTTACTGAACGTGTCTGTTCACATCATCATTTCATCGTAATGACTCACGTCTTCGGTAAAGTATCCCATTACGATCGGCGCCATGACGCCCGGGATTGTCCCGAATGTGTTGGTGATTCCCAGAAGGAATCCTGCGTACCTGCCCAAAGGAAAACAAGAAGAATCTGTTGTTTATTATAAATAAACTGTATAATTAAATCTCATGCAGTAACTCGAGGACTCTGAGTGAGACAAACTAATAAAAAATAAACTAACAGTAAAGAAAAAAGAAAACAACCTCCTGGGAGTGGAGATAAGCTGCAGGTACTAACTTCCACCAGCAGGGGGCACAACAACACCATGACGTGGAATCAAACCTGTGACATTTTTACTTCTATATTCAGTTGTATCCTGTTAAGGTGATTATCTCATACATAAATACAGAGATGACGTGTTTTCAGCAACATTCAGACATTAATTTTAAACACTATAGACACCAACTAATTAATTTATCTTCAGATGAAAACCTGGAGGACTCGTTTCATTGGATGGTGCTGGATTCAAACAGGAAGTGAGCTGACTTGTAGTTTATCACCAGAGTGTGTGTGTGTGTGTGATTGGGTGGATGACAAACTCCAGTGCACCCACCGAGGAGCGATGTCGATCTGGTTGATGAAGACTCCGGGGGAGCTGGTTCCTCCTAAGCTGGTGGACAGTGTGAGGAAGGTGACGGTGAGGACGTGACCACATCCAACGTAACCGACAGGAACAAGGAAAACCGCCGGCAGCAGCAAACCTGCAGAGACGATACAAACAGGATGAGAGTCTGTCTGAGTGTGTAAAGTGATTCCAGACTTCAGGAAACCAGAACAACTAACTCCATCTCCACATCATGATGCATTCACTGACCCTCAAATGAGCCAGTAAAAAACATTTGATGTACAGGGAGGACTGACAGGAGCGATGCTCCTACCTGTGAATGTGAAGATTTTTCGTACGATGGTGATGCTGAACACCTTCCTCTCGATGATGTAGTCCGCCACGACGCCTGACACAAGCGCCACCAGCAGGTTCCCGAGGTACGGCAGGGCGGACAGGAAGCCGTTCTGATACACACAAATATCCATGTTATAGAGAAGAAACGCAGCACAGGAAACATACAAAATTCAGACCCAAACCCGGTTTATTAGGTCTCGTTCTGAAGCAGGACTAAAGAAGCTGAGGGCATGATGCAGGTTTTAATTTCCCCTTAAATCATAAACTTTATCTGATTCTATAGTGAAAACATGATGTTTCATCCGGGTGTTTTCAGCTTCAGGTCTGCAGAACCAGTCTAACTAAATTCTGTTGGACTGAAGCTGCTTCATGACAGAATCCACTCGGACCTCACGCCTGATTTCAATCTGTTCCAAACACAAAGTAGAAGGTGTTCAGATCTCACCGACTGCAGGTCAAAGTGCAGGATGTCGTTCATGTAGGTGGGCAGGGAGGTGAGCAGAGTGTAGAAGGTCCAGTTGGAGCACATCTGTGTGATGATGATGGCCCACAGCGGGACCGACAGGGCCATGGACAGAACCGGTATGGACCAGCCGTGACCTGTACCCTGCAGGAGAAACGCAGAACAACGAAAGACAAAAAAGATCAAATTAATGATGAAATAACGAGTTTTAAAGAAAAAACGTTTCAATTTTCAGATAAAAACAGGAAGTCTGAAACATTTAGAACATCACCTGAAACTTTTATTTTAAACGTTTTATAAAGCTGATCTGAAGAACATCATCACGTGTTAACGGCTGACCTGCACGCCGATGGAGTTGGTGATGTAATCTCTCTCCTCTTCACTGATTCGACGATGAGTTCGAGGGTCATCAGACACAAACAAGAACCAGAACACGGACCAGAGGCAGCCAGCGCCCCCTGAAGGATGCAAACAGGGAAGAAGAGACAGTGAACGCACCGCGTTGTTGTGAGTTTATTTAATCTGTATGTGTTTCTGTCTCTCACCACAGAGATAGAAAACAGCAGGCCAGCCCAGTTTTCCACAGATAAAACCGGTGAGCGGCAGAGCCACAAAGGCCCCGAAGCTGCCCCCGGAGCCCGACAGGGTCATGAGGCGGGATCGTTCCAGAGGCGGAGCCCATCGAGCCCACATGGCCATCATGGCCGGGTACGTCACGCCCTGAAGGAACATGCAGAGTTCAGATCAAACTTCACACACGGTTCAGAACATTTAGAAACAGTTTATAACAAACCTCTCCAATCCCCTCCAGCACTCGCAGAGCAAACAGCCAGCGCACCCCCAGGCTGGCAGCCAGGGGGGTGAGGAGGGTGAGGACAGCCGTGCCCAACACCCCCAGGCCGAGGAATATGCTCCCCCCATAGTGACCAGCCAGGTAACCCCCCGGGATCTGCGTGAACAGGTATCCAAAGAAGAAGGCCCCCAGCAGCCAGCCCTGGATCTCCGAGTCCCAAACGTACTGGGGGGTCTGAGGCAGGAGGGGGAGGAGGGGAGGAGGGGGGAGAGGAGGGGGGTGTTAGAAGATCAACCACATTAAAACACGTCTACATACATGTAGCGGTCGTTTTACCCCCTCCGGCTGCTGCAGGGCGTTACTCGTGTTTTCTCTCCCGGGAGGCAGCGGACAGGCGGGCGGCACCGACGTGTTCCTGGCCAGCGAGGGGTCGGTGGTGTTCACCATGGCTACCATGGCAACACTGAGGTTGACACGGAGACCGTAGACCACGGAGAAGCCGAGGAACATGAGGACAGCGAGGTTGAGGCGCGCGGAGCAGCACTGAGGAGGAACTGCTCACAGACACAAACATTCAGATATAAATGTCCAAAAAGAACAAAAATCACTTTTTACTTCCTGTTTTTTATTTGTTTTTCTAAAAAGTCGATCAGTTAAAAACATGAAGATGGTTAAACGTGTTCAATGAATCTGTAAACATGAGAGAACCTGAGAAGAGGAGGGGCGGGTCCATCACACAGTAGACATGTTTAATGGATCATAGTGGATATTTAACTGGTTTTTGTATAAATGACTGTTTACTAGTCAAAACATGTAGTTAAACAGGTTGTAAAGGATCATGACTCAGCATCACGCAGCGAGTCATATATGTTCTTAATGTAGGTTTATTTCAGCAGCATGTGATTTTAGTAACATCTTACATAACAGGTGAACTTTAACTGTAAATAGAACAAAATCTGAAGAACTGCTTTTATAAAGTGTTTTTATAAATGTGTCAATCAGCAGGAACAAAAAGAGGAAACAGATTCATCTGCTGAATGTCTGAGATTTAAAGTTTAAATAAATGAAAGTGTGATTTGTAGTAAATAAACGGACCTCTGCCATCCTGGATGAGACGTCTGGTGTCCTCGTTCCCGTCTGGAGACTCGGTGTTGATGGAGCAGCCATTCGGCAGCGGCATGACCTCCGTCTCAGCTGGATGAAGACGACGGAGCGACGTCAGGGAGTCATGACGGTCGTGAAATCTGATGAGTCATGAAAACTAACAAACAGTGACACAACAAAGAGGATGTGAGAAATGCGTCACAGGAGGATCTGGATTATTTTTAAAACTTTTTTACAGAAAACCCGCTGACACACAGAAACTTCCTGTTTAACAAACCGGAACATAAAGACGTTTACAACAAAATGAATCTGATTTTATTAAGTGAAACTTCACTTTCACTTGGAGGTTTGAGTAAAAACCAACAGATTCTAGTTGTTTCACTAAGATGAACTTGGAGGAAAGAAGAAATGATGATGATGAGACATCAGAGTCAGTGAAGAAAACACAAAATCTGTTGCTGATATGTTCAATGTATTCAGTAAATGTCATGTAAAAAGACTCTGTCTCACATTTACAGAGTTGTTTCCTCTTTCTGTTGATTTCTGGATCAACTGGACGTTTCAATGTTTAAAAAAGGAAGTAGATAAACTGGTTGCGTGAGAAACCTGCGTCCTGACTTACCAATCAGGCTCTCATTAGTTCCAGTGACTCACCTTCAATTAAATATTTACATTAAGAAATGTTTGTTCAAACTGTCACTTAAACGCCCATTTGGATCCTGATTCTGTAGATTTAAGCAGAACCTGATAGTTCAGATCTGCCTGAAGAACTGAGTCCAGTTAGAGAAACACTCATTATGTTTTAGAGATGTCTAAAGGTTAATGATTCTTCTAGTATTTCTAGATCATCTGTGACCAGTAAACATTTAAAACCACCTGAAACCATCTGCAGAACAATCAATGTGTTATCGAACTGCTCGTTTCTGCTTCTGACACTGAAGGTAAAAAGACCAAAATGAGGAAGAAAGTTTTCTCCCACAAACAAAAGTTGTTTAATCTTTGATTTCAAATGATATAAACAGTTATGATATTTAACTTTAGGACTACAATAGGAACCTCATTAATATTTATAATAAATTATATAAAATCACATAACAACCTCAGTTGATGAAAAGATATAAGAAAAAGATGGAGATTAGTTACAAATAATTATTATTATAATAGAAAGAAAACCCTCAGATTTCATCAGCTAAACACCTCAGACATGAATACATCACAGAATTATCACATATGACAAAATAACTTGGTAATAATGGTTATGTCCCTTTGAAAATCCAATCCAGTTTTCTTTGACCATGTGAGTAAATATCACTGACACTAGTAAATATTAAAATACAGGACTCAGTTATTACAGGTGACACAAAAAGGTCAAAAAACCTTTTAATTCGTTACATAAGTCTGGACTCCAGTCAAAGCCCTTTATTCATAATTTTGTCAGTTTTTTTCCACGCAAATAATTCAATTTATGAAAGTTATTTAAACAAAACTCACCTTCTGAACGGTTATAGAACAAACGGAGCTGTTGGAAAGAGGATTTTACCGGTGAAGAAAGATCATGTTGTTTGTCCGGAAACCGAACAAAAATAGAGTCATATGATCACAGATCTACAAACAATCAGTGTGCGTCAGCACACAGTAGTAAGTTCCGTTCACGTAACATATAAATCCACGCTGCCTTGTGCTGCTGAAGCACGTGATTGTCTCCGCCTCCCACCCACAGTTGAGAAGAAATAAAAAAACAACTTGATAGAAATTAACACTACACTTACAAAACGATACACACGCGTTTAAATCGAGTTGAACTCGCGCTAAATGTTGATAAATGTAAATAGAAACTTCTTAAACCCGAGATTCAATCTTTCCCCTGATTTCAGACTCGATCCGAAAATTATTTTGTTTTTAAAGTTTCGTAAACTTACAGATAAATTATAAAGTTACATCAGCATCAGTCATATAACAGAGAAAATTTGATGTTCCGATTAAAGGTTCGGCCAAGCTAATTTAAAGTTTGGTTATCATCTGTCCTGTGACGGTGCATTACTTCAGCAGCAACAATACATACAACAATACGGTTTTATAATTTTCTAATGTTCCGTTTTTGTTTCTTTTTTTATTTTTGGGGGGTTTGTGTGTGTATTTTAGTAAAAAAGTATGCGTTTCCGTGTTGTTATGGCAACGGACCGCCCCTTTGTGGACGGAAGTGCGCGCACAACCAGCTGCTGTTACAGTTTAAATCCTCTCCTCGTACAACCGTAAATCCATCGGCTGTAACCGCCTTCATGGCAAACTACAGAGTGAGTTTTAACAAACACAATTCTTGTGTTTATTTCAGACATTTTACATTTTACGTACCTTTGAGTTAATGCTTATGCAAACTGAGCTAACCAGTTAGCATCATGCTCCCTGACAGTGAACGCACCACAAGCTGATGTCTGCAGTGTTCTTGATGTTTTAACGTTAAACACGAGGTTTTTTCAGATTACATAAAAGATTGATGTTGTTTGTTATTGTTAGGATAATTTGTGCTTGTCGTGTTTCAGGCCTCGGAATCAAAACGAGAACAGTTTAGAAGATACCTGGAAAGATCTGGAGTTCTTAACACATTAACAAGCGGTAAGTTCAAACACTTTGTTTATCCTGTTGCCATGACGGTGTGGATTCATCTATCTTTCTGTTTTGTAGTTTTAGTGGCACTTTTTGAAGAACCTGATAAACCAAACAATGCTCTGGAGTATCCTTTCCTCATTTATACATTTTACTGATACTGATTGTATTCCAGGATATTTTAGGTCCCAGTACCTTCAGACTTAATGAATATTAGGTTTGTCCAGTCTGTGTGAAACCTCTGGTCCATGTTAAGGTTTTGCACCCTGCTAAAACAGTCCTGGTTGTGAACTGAACCTCATCAGGTTCTGGTTCATGACCTGGTTCAGTCCAAGCTTCAGCTGTCAGACAGATGGACTCCCAGAGGTCGACTCAGTGACCGTAAGGTGCCCAGATCATCAGCCCTCCACCACCGTGCTGACAGCTGGTATGATGAGTTTGTCCCGATATGCTGTTTGAGTTTGGTAATGCATTATGGGTAAACTTCTCCACTTTGGCCTCATCCAAAGGACTTTCATCTAGAAGTCTTGTGGTTAGTTCAGGTGAAAGTTTATGGTCTGAGCTGAGACCCTGTTTAGTCTTTTTTTGATTGTCCAGTCATGAACTTTGACCTTTAACCTGCTAGCTGATGCTTGGAGGGTCTGAGAAGGAGCTGTAGAGTTTTTATTTGGTGTAACATCAGTGTGAACATGTCGGGATGTTCACTCCGCTGAAGTTTGACTTCTGTCTTAAATAAGTTTTAACTCATAAAAATCTTTCTCTCTGTAAAATAATGGAGTTCATGTTGTTAGAGAATGACCTTTAACCTTTCCCAGACTGGTGGGCAGGTAATCACACCTGATCACTTGCAGGAAGCAGCTAGAGCCAAATTAAATGTGTTAAAATTGATTTGTTGAGTTTCAGTAAATGTTATTGAAACAGAACCTTAACCAGAATCTCAGCTACATAAGACTCCACCTCGGAGCGGCGGGTCCGGAACCGGCGGACGTCGAGGCTCTCCGGATGGAGCTGATGGATCTGCAGCAGAAGTGCAACCTGCTGATGGAGGAGAACAAGGAGCTGAAGAACAGGGTGAGATGCTGAAGAACCGAGTTCACTGTGTTTGTTCTGCCGCTGAAAGCTTTAACATCCAGTTTCATCACACAGCTGATGCAGTACGAGCCGTCTCCCGAGGACGGAGCTGGAGTCTAACCGGTTACGATGTGGATGATCAAACAGAAAATTAAAAGGAAAAAACATTAAAACTGACCTTTGTTTTGTAAAGGATGTTTATTATTATTATCATGAATGTACATTGAAGACAGCAACTTCTGATCGTTAGTAAAAATGTTCCCACTTCATTTATTCTTTGATTAATTTAAAATGTTTTTCACTCTAATTATTTAATTTTTTCCTAAATCTTCTGCATCAAGTAAAAAAATAGTTTTCATACAAAAAAACCAGCTTCAATGTGAAATAGATTTAATGTTGCTCCTTCACAGTTTGAATCAGAAAAGATTCTGAACAGACTGACGGTGTGTTTATGTAACAGATTGAGTTTTCCATCCCTCTCCGATCACTCGCTCTCATTCTGATCAATCAATAAATGTTTGTCTGGAGGCCTGAAGCGACCTGAACATCAGAACCCAGTCAGTGTTGCCTTTTAAATCCTCGTTTCTGTAGTGAAAGAATGTGTTAATGTTTAACCAGCTGTGTTTACATGTACTTTACTGTCCAAAAGTCATTTACAGTTTTACTTTTAAACTGTTTTTTTGTAAATTCAACTAAAGAAATGGGAACAGATTGTGTCTCTGACGGGTTGCTGGAAACAAAGAACCTAATGATCCGGTTTAAACTGGTTCTGTGTTCAGTTCTCTGTGGACTCGACTCTGGTCCATCCCTTGAGTTTAGGAGTCTTTTTCTTCCTGAATGATTCGAAGCTCAAAGTTAAATGATGCAAAAAACATAAATGTTCCACCAGAACTCATCAGGTGAAACCAGAGAAACATGTTCAACAGGAAACTCCAACTGCAGTGAAAAAATGAGTTCAGCTCATATTTGTAAGTCAGTCGGGGCTCGTCTGCTGCTGCTGCTGCTCGCCGCAGACACTCTGCGGTTTGGAGACGAGGTGACGGGGCTGTTACTCTCCCGGCTGTGTCGAGACATCGAGCTCAGCTCCCCCACTGAGTCCGGGCTCTGGGACCTGCTGGGTCTCTTTGTGTCAGATTTGGAAAGCACCCTGGCTCTGGGGCCGCTGCAGCTGCTGCGGAGCTTCATGCTGCTGGTTCCATGGTAGGAGTCGCCGCTGTCTGAGCAGTTCCCCTCCATCACTGTAGAACAATTCCAGGGTGGACTGAGCCTCCGGGACTTCCTGACCATGGCTGACAGCGTGGTGCAGGAGGAGGTGTCAGCTGCAGGCAGGGTGGGGTACTCAGAGCTCCCACACTCGGGGTCATCATGTTGGGATGAAGACTGCTCCTCAGGTTCTTCCTGTTTATCTACAGGAGGTGAACGCGTCTCACTGCTGGTGTTGTTGGAGTTGCTGTTTTGCTCCGTTGGGCTTGGTACTCCCTCTTTGATGTCCTTGTGACTGTCCGGTTTGGGACCCGGGTCTCCCTGTATTGGGACAAAGACAGAGGAGGCACTGAGGAGGGGGTAGTTTGGTCCATTGCCCTGCTTCTCCAGCAGTAACGTGTATCCACTGGGCGCTGTGGGAATCGTACTCTTACGTCCCACCGACGTTCCAACACAAACCTGATGCACAACAGAGTTCTTTTTAGACTTATTGACATAATAATCATCAAGGTCATCCTTGAGGTGGGGATAGTAGTCCAAGATGCCCTTCTTTATCTTCTTGAAGCTCAGGTGCATGATCTCCAGCACGCTGAGAAACAGGGAGATGCAGGCGATGGCTTGCATGAACATCATGAAGACGGTTTTCTCTGTCGGCCTGGAGACAAAGCAGTCCACCACGTTTGGACACGGCTCCCTCTCACACTTGTACAGCGTGTTCAGACGGTGTCCGTACAGGATGTACTGCCCCATCATGAAGCTGACCTCCACCACTGAGCGAGTAACGATGTGTGCCACGTACGTGCACAGCAGAGAACCTCTCAGAGGTGCCTTGTTGAGCTTTCCCTGCTCCAGCTGCCTCATTTCTTTCTCAATCCTCCTCTTCACCTCCACCATCTCAGCATCCACTGCCTCCAGCTCCCGACGAAGAGCCACTTTCTTGCAGTGGCGTTCCTTCTCCAGAGCGCGGAGCTGGTAGATGGCATGACCCATGTACACCAGGGAGGGCGAGGACACAAAGATCACCTGGAGCACCCAGTAGCGGATGAGAGAGATGGGGAAAGCCTGGTCGTAGCAGACGTTACGGCAGCCAGGCTGCTCAGTGTTACAGATGAAGTCCGACTGCTCGTCATTCCAAACATCCTCTGCAGCGACGCCCAACACCAACATCCGGAATATGAACAGGATGGTCAGCCAGATCTTGCCGACCATGGTGGAGTGGATGTGGACCTCCTCCAAGATCCCTCCCAGGAAGTTCCAGTCTCCCATTTTTCACATTCAGCGTGCTGCAGTTAGTTCAGAAGGAAAAAGAGTTGTGAGTGTTTAAAGCAGGTTGTGACGGTCGGATGAGTTCACAACAAAATATTTCTCCGAGCATCACAGAGAGAATGTAAAGTTCAGTTTGAGTCTATACATCATGATTTAGTTTAATCTGTGTCTGTTCGACTGTTAAACTCAGTACGATCATCTTTATAAAGTCTCAGTTTAAAACCACAAGATCCAATCAGTCACATGACTGTTGATGTTATTAAAAAACAGGCGTGGTCCAAAGTTTCTGACCTCTTAACTCCTTTTAGAGTGAAAGTTGGAGTGGGGCGGAGTCATGGGCGGGGCCAAAAGGCCTCTGGCCCATGCTGGAATCTGCTCGGGCCCTCTAGTTCTTGTGGTTTGACTCTATCCAGATGCTTTTCAGGCTCTGGACCTTCAGATGGTTCATACTTCAATATGAAGGAGAACCAGATACTTTTATACTGATTTAATCGACTTACATGTAGAATCTGAAAATTCCATTATTTTATTTCAACCATCAGTTTTTTTTTGTCATCCAACAAAATTAAGAGAGATAATTGAAAACTTCTCCAATCAGTGTTGATAATCAGAGCAGCTTTGTTTTACCTTTCAAACAGCTGCAGCTGATCCACCTGTTGGAACCGGACTGAGTCACATTTTACATGTACTGAAAGGATCCGAATGATCCGGTTTGTGTTGCATTTACTTCCCAACAAATAAACCAAAATATGGAATGTAATTACTGCTTAAATCAAGCAAACTGGATAATGAAATAAAGTTATGACATGAAATCCTGAAATAAATCTAAAAAATGTTCCATGAATTTATTTTAGTAAATAAATATAAAGATTGTAAATATTCTGAATAGTTTCAGCAGAAGAATGTAGGAGGTGTGACACGATGACTTGTGGATAAAGTTTACTGACCTAAATTTGAAAAGATTTGCTTTGCTTTTTTTGGATGGGAGAAATAACCAATCAGCACCTAGTGACTGTTAGAAGTATTACAGAATAATCATGTATCATGTTGCACAGCGTCTGATTTCAATAAATAAATATATGCATCCATACACACGTGCCATACTTTTGATGAACAGTAACTTAAAAACGATATTTTGGAAAGTTTAAATTCAGATATTTTATTTCCTATTAATGAAATCAAATTAAAAACACAATCACCTTCAAATAAACATTAGAAAAGTTTTCTTGCGATTTTTAAATAAACATTAAAACATTCAGTTAAATTTTCTTTTTCTTATTTTTATTATTGAAGTCATATTGTAATAATTTATGTTTAATGTCACAAATTATTTTCTAAATGTTAAAATATTTGACTGAATAAAACTTCACACAGAAAATCTAAACTAAATGACAGAAGGATGACCTCATTGTCTGTCCTGCCAGTAACTCCTTACCTCCTCAGATAAGCGTGCAGCTTGACTCCATCACGCTGTTCCCCAAAACCTCCGCCAGAAACCTTGGTGTCATACTGGACAACCAGCTGTCCTTCAAAGAGCAGGTTAACTCCGTAGCTCGCTCATGTCGATTCGCGCTTTACAACATCAGGAAAATCAGAGCCTTCCTGACAGACCACACCACACAGCTTCTGGTCCAGGCCCTGGTCTTGTCCCGGATCGACTACTGCAACTCATTGCTGGCCGGTCTTCCGGCGTCCTCGGTTAAACCTCTGCAGATGATTCAGAACGCAGCAGCACGTCTGGTCTTCAACCAGCCCAAGAGGGCTCATGTCACTCCGCTGCTCATTTCCCTGCACTGGCTTCCAGTTGCAGAACGCATCAAATACAAAGCTCTGCTTCTGGCTTACCAGACTCTAACACACACAGCTCCTACTTACCTTCACTCCTTCATCCAAACCTACATTCCCACGCGTCAGCTACGCTCAGCCGCTGAAAGACGCCTAGCGCTTCCACCACAACGTGGCATGAGATCATGTTCCAAACTCTTCTCCTCTGTTGTCCCCCGATGGTGGAATGACCTACCAAACTCGGTCCGATCCTCAGAGTCTGCAGCTACTTTTAAGAGCAGACTTAAGACTCACCTCTTTAAAGAACACTTTCAGTGTTAATGTAGGATTAATTTGTGATTTATGATAGCGATTTGAGAATTTATCTCTCACAAAAAAAAAAAAAAAATTGTTACACTTGATGTATCAGCGTCGGAATTAAACTGGACTCCAAACAGTCCGCCTCCTTATATTTTTTTCCTTCTCTTTGATTTCTTGCTTGTATGTTCTCTCAATGTAAGTCGCTTTGGATAAAAGCGTCTGCTAAATGACAGTAGTAGTAGTAGTAGTAGGATGAAACACTTTGATCATTTCAGAAACTAAATCAACTCTTTCAGATCAGATTTTTCTGTTTAATTCTTCTTTATATTTTATAAACTGATGCACCTTTACTGTCCAAACACAACGTCTCTCCATCCTGACAGTTAAACTCATTTAACTCTTTATTTTACCACCTGGTGCTGAACACATTCAGGACTATAATGATCAGATAAACCCTGATAACCTCCACCTGTCAGAGTCTGGATGACTCACCTTTCATCTTTGATATGAAATAAATGATGTTTCTGCAGCGACCGCCGTCCTACAGGCTCAGCTGTAACATCCTGTTAGAACCTCAGATCCCGACTAAAACAAACGATCCCTGCTGGCTCCGGTTGTTCTGGACTTATTGGCAGTAAAAGATAAAAACAATCAATGTTGTGACTCACAGCAGAACCAACAGCTCCTGCTGGTCATTAGAGGTGAAATCGGCTGCAATCTGTCCCAGTTGCTTGTTGAACCCAAACAACCCTGAACTGGTTTGATGAACTGGTTGAACACCTGAGAGATCCCTGATGTAGATTATAATCTGAGCTGGATTATAATCTCTGAAAGAGACCAGATGTCCTTCTGACTGCTGCTCTACAAGGAACACGAGTATTTCTGTTAAGTTCAACCCAAATTTTAGAGAATCAGTCACAAAAACAAAATCTGAAGTTTTTTAGCATTTCTGCCTGACGTCATTAAAGAGTCCGAGTCCACCTGGATTCCAGGAAGGTTTTTAACAGGACGGATCTTTGTAATTGTTTTTGGACTAAATGGACCATGTTACATGAGAAAAGGCACAAAAATTAAATTATTTAAAATTAACCTGCAACTACACAATTAGTAGGTTTTCTATAGGAATTTCAGACGTTTAAATTCAAAATACAAACCGAGATCTGATTTATTGAGCTGAATCTGCAGCATGTGAAACCAAATGAAAGTTGTAATTCATCATCACATTCCAGAAACAGGATTCATTTACTTTGACACTTAATGTTTGTTTGAAGATCAAACCAAGTTCATCCCAGAGTTATTTTAAATGATGTGATTCAGCTTTTTAAACTCGTCAGAAACAGGAAACGAACCAGCTAACTCTTTCAACACACTAATCAATGAGACACGTCCCATTTCACACATGGCTGCTTCTTTGCTGTGATTTTAATTTCAGCGGTTCCTCCCAGCTACAGTTCCATTAACAGGAAATCAATAGACCTGAACTGACAGACCAGATCGGCTTGTTTCTGATCCAGACTGAGAGCTGAACAGGACCAGGAAGCCGTAAACCTCATCAGATCAGGTTTCATCCCACCTGATCTGTTTACAAACTGAAGCCACACAGCAGTTTATTTTACTGAAGTTATCAATTTATTACTGAAAATAATAGTTTCTTCCTACTAAAGATCAGGAGAATAAAACATGCAGTGACGAGTTGCTGAGAAAAACATCGACATTCAGGTAAACAAGGATGAAGATCATCTGTTCCTCGTCTCAGAACTCATACATGGAGTAAAGTTACAACGTAAAAAGCCGAAAACACCACAAAAATAAAACAAATATACAGTTCTGACAGTTTAACACTTTTACAGCCCACTGCATCATTTCTGAGCCCTTTACACCCAAACGAATGTCCCGAGAGCTGCTGGTTGATCCGCCGGTGTTCAGCAGCTCTGCAGGAAGACTCGATAACTGAAGTCACTTTAAAGTCGATTCTTACCAAAAAATCAAAGAACTGGTGATGAAAAGCTGAGATAGATTAATCAACACCAGATTCTTCAAATACTGAATGTTTTGACTAAAGAAAAAAAAAAAAAAACATAGCAGGAAGTTTGAAAACAAAAAGTTCAGTAACTGTACAGATGAAATAAAAGCTTGAATCCTGGCAGGTACCACTGAACACAGAAACCAACCTTTAGACTAATTTTGGGGCAAAAATGACAGAAATATTTTATAAAATCAAAAAGCAGCAGAAATGTTGTTAAAATGGAGCTGCAGGAACAAAAACGGTTCTAGAACCGTCACGTATCAAACTAACAGGGTTTCTTAAAGAAAGAGGGTGGGTCGGTCTTAACGTCCTCCAGACTTACGACCGGCCCAGGAGCGGGAGCGTGAACGAGAGCGGGACCGGGACATGGAGTGGGACTTGGAGCGAGAGGGGGTCTGCTCCCGCCGCGGTTCTTCCTCAGTGTAGTGAGACACTGACGGGTTCATGTCCTCTCTTGGAGAAGCAGATCTGGAGTGAGACCTGGATCTTCTTCTGGACTCTCTATGAGGCCTCTGTCTGTATCTGAACACACACACACACGAACGTCGTGGAAATGAATTTGGTCTGAGGCCAGAAACAAACAGGACGATAAAACCAAAGTCACATGATTTAATCAACATTCCTTCACTAAGTTTTCCACCAGGTGACTCTGACTCCACCTGTTCAGGTGAAGTAATTCAACATGGCAGCAGTGTCACAGACACACACATAGCATCATAACCTGTTGGATCAGTTTTAATAAATACTGACAGCTGAGCCTAGAACAACATGAATCTCAGCACACAGTCCGACACCTACCTGTCGTCTTCACGGCTCCTGCTTCTGGCTCTGCCGTACACCCGTCCACGAGATCTAAAGACAGAAAGGAAAAGGTTAGAACCCCACCGTCAACTCTGAACTAACAAGCTGAGGGAAACGCACTCTCGAGGGCTCTCTGATCGCCTGCGCCGCCGATCATAGGATGGGCTGCGTGATCGGTATCTGTCGTAGCTGCGGCTGCGTGACCGTCTGCGCCAGCCGTCACCGTAGTCATCGTACCGAGAAGATCGACCTGGAGAACGTCTTTCCTTTGATTTCATCTGGTTGGGTGCTGCAATAAAGAAACAGGATGAAAACACTCACTGTTCCCCAGACAGTTCCAAACAAGCAGTCCAACACACTGAGGGCGGGGCTTCAGCTGCAACATCTACACATTAAATTAAGAGACTTACTCTTTCGGTCACCCTGAGCAAACTGGATCTCGATCTGTCGGCCACAAACCCACTTCCTGTCCAGGCTGTGAAGAGCATCCTCTGCATCACGAACATCCTCAAATATGCTGAGTGGTTAAGGGCTTTTTCTGTTTTGGTTCTTATTTTTGGTGAGACCACAAAAAAAAAAAAAAAAAAAAACAAACAAAAAACACACAGACATGTTCCTTAGAGAATCATATTTTGTGGATGTGGACAAGGAGCATTCGACACTCCAGGTTTAATTCGAGGGGCCTGAATTTAAGATAAACAAAATGTTTCACTGCAAGACAAGTTAGAAACAACATGAACAGAAGCTCCGTTGGTGTTTGTAGAGATAAAAGATGAAGCAAGCATTTCTAACACAATGACCAGTCATCTGAGGGATCAGGACAAGAAAGACTTCAACAGATCAAACAGTATTTAGACTAAAATTAAAATGTCATTAGTTGATTTTTGGTGTCATGTCAAATTTCTGGATTTGTCTTGGGAGGATACAACATAATTCAGACTTGTTACCTTTGCCCAT
This sequence comes from Pachypanchax playfairii, assembly GCA_006937955.1. Taxonomy (NCBI): domain Eukaryota; kingdom Metazoa; phylum Chordata; class Actinopteri; order Cyprinodontiformes; family Aplocheilidae; genus Pachypanchax; species Pachypanchax playfairii. The sequence goes on from SSNP01000071.1 coordinate 1,080,392, forward strand.
GCATGACTTTGAACTTCATCTTGATCTTTACACTCTTTAACCGACTCCCAGGGTTTCCTGCTTGCCTTTTCCTCTTAAACCTCTTTTCTTTTCCCCATTCTTTGTCGCCATTTCCAAGCTTTGTCTTGGATCCCTTTTCCTCTTCATGCTTTACTTTCTCTTTTCAACCTTTTCCCTCCCTCTGATCCTGCAGGTCTGTGTGTCACTTGTCTTTACAGCTACTCTACACGGGTCTTTGTAACTCTTTGTGGCCGCTTCCACAACTGGATGCTTTTACAATTTCTGAAGCAATAACAGAAAAATATGTATGTTAGATATTCAATCAAATTAATAAAAATAAAACTGAAATAAATTACAAGAGCAGATCTTTCTCTGCTTAGAAGAAATGATAAGTTGTTAGCATGGACAGAATGAAAACCATTAACTGGAAAGGATATTGAATGTATGCAAATCCTCTTGGTTGACGTGTATAGAAGTCAAGTGGGATGTAGACATCTACTATCGGCCCATAGCGGCCAAACTCACGCCGCAAATCCTCAGGCCTGAACACCGTAAATACAAGTGTGACTCACTGACCATCATGGGTTATTCTACCTACATCATTCACAACACAAAACAGCTGAGAGCAGCTGTGAAGTTAAAAAAAGAAAGTTCAACCCAAAACAGATGATTTAAATACTTACCTTCTGTCTAAATAAGCTGCTTTTTAACTAAAAGTTAAATGTTAAGCATTATGTTTGAAAATAATATAGATATGAATTGATAATTCAGTGTTTTATTCCTCTGTAGGTTCACCTTTATGTTACTGACACAGTGTAAAAACTCTGATCTGCTTCAGGGTTTTTTACAGAAAAAAAAAGACAAACTGTAATTTCTCACATAAAGAAAAGAGAGAAAAGGTTATGAGACATTATCCTTCTAAACATTCCAATAACAATTTATTTAATTCCAAATCGTTGAACACTGTTTTATTAGGGAGATGAAGGCCAATCTTTGCTGGTTGATCCCGGCAGGTAAAACCAGGTAACACGGACAGCCATAAGAAAACTCATACTGCAGATGTACTTTGTAAAATACTACAAATTTATCACAACGATCTTTATAAGAGTTTAACTACAGACGAATTACTGAAAGTTTAAAGTCAATAAACGGTCAACAAACCGAACTTGCGCAGATTAGCATCGACGGTACCGTTAACACAGTAAGTTACCAGGTAAAAACTACATTTAATAGTTTAAGAACTGTTTTTTTTTATTCAAATTTCTACATATATTCAACGATCTGTTTGTGAGATGGTTTAACGTGTTAGACTTATAGACAGCATTGAAAACCGACAACAGATAACAATCAGTTAAGATACACGTGAAACAAACCGAGGGGTTAAGATAAAATCACTCTGACTTATTTTTAGTAATCGGCCCGCGGCTTCGCACAGGGGGCTAAAGTTAGCTACTGAGCTAACACGGACAGATGTCGTTAACGTGACGGTGAACGAGCTTCTTACTCACCTGGACTCATCAGAGATGTTCCTGACAAACAAAGATGTGTTCTGAGGCCTCATGTATACGGTCAAACACTTACAAAAACTCAGCAGAGAAGAAAGAAAAAGCAGCTTCGAAGCAAACGCTGTCGAAGAAAAAACACTCCGCGCGTGCGCATTGAGTAGGCGCCATCAGATTCTTCTTCGTGGGAAGGTGACTGCAGCGCTGCAGCGCCCCCACCGTTTCCAAACAGAAGAGTTTAACAAACTGACTCATTTAATCTGTTTTATCTGATATTATAGTAAAACTGTTTTTAATGCCCCCAAAGCTGCTTTTAACAAGCTGTTCAAAAGTTTTTAAAAACTGCATTAAATATGCTTTTAATATCCAAACTACTCTATTTAGAGACAGTATAAGCCTCAATCCACACCTGTTTTTTTAAGTTGTTTTGGGGGGATTTATACTTCATGTTTTAAATTAAAAATAGTTCTTGTGGATTTCCAAAATAGTTGCACAGTTATTGTTGTTCTTTTTTATCAAGATACTTTGAGATACTTCACATTTCTGAGCTAATAGGTGGATTAGTACTTTTGCTTAGTTTTAAATCAGATCAGATCATTTTACTGACTATTGGGTTCTTTAAGTCACATCCTAAACATATAAAAATCACCTGATAAGTGAAATAATATTTCAGCTGGAGGAAAAAAGCTTCAAACATTAACAAATGTTTGTTTTTTTGATCCAGAGTGTTTTTTATTTGCTGCTTACACAGTTTATCAGAAAAAAGGCTTTTTATTTGAATGCAAAAAGATTTGATCAAGATCTGTGAGCCTCCAGATTCTGATCAGGACCCGTGACCCTCCAGGTTCTGATTAGGATCCGTGACCCTCCAGGTTCTGATCAGGATCCGTGACCTGAGGTTCTGATTAGGCCCGTTTGCTTCGACTGATGAAGGTTACAGAACCAGCAGTGGCTGTCTGGGAAAAAAAAAAGGAGCCCAGAAAGGAATCAGGGTGGATTTACACAAAAACAGTTCTATAATGTTCTTGTTTACATATCAGTTCTTCACCTCGATCATTTCGTCTCCTTGGATCTCTCGAACTGATGTGAACTTGTCGGTCTCACAGATCAGCTTCCCATCCTCCTCTCGGACGGTGCACTGATGAAGAGGAGGAAAACTGCACGTCAATAAGCTTCTTCAAAGCTTTTGTATTGTAATAAGCTGAGTATCAGTCAGTAAGACGTTACAGTGCAAAGATCAGATCATTTATTCAGTCTTTCTGTCCTGTGTTGGATTTTCTTTCTTTCTTTCTTTCTGAGATTCTTTCAGTTTGAAACTTTTTGATTTCTCATTGTTTCACATTAAAACCAGAATCTTTGTGATATTTTTATGTTTATTCTGTTTTCATATGAAGTTTGATGGAATACCTTTAACTTCCTGCCGTCCACAGAGGAGATTTCCGACTCTTTTCCGACAGTGAATGAATTGACTCTGCTGAAGAACGGAGTCTTCATGGTGTAAGTGAAGTCTTTGCCCTTCTGCTCAATCAGTATAACTGGTTTCACATCCTTTCGCATTTTCACAATGATCTCAGGGGCCCCTGGAGGAGACGTTCACAGAGATTTGCTCATAAAAACGGAACATTTTCAGATTTAATCGTTTTCTTACCAACAACTTTCAGAAACTCATCCAGGTTCTCCTCAGAATAAACCTTCCAGGTGCCGTTGAAGTCCATGTCTGCTGGTTGTGTCGCTTGTTGTTACGTTACACACTGAAGGTTGACATGTTGGGGACTTTAAAGTCCCTATTATGGGTTAGTGAGATTCCCATGGAGAACCAACCTTTCCATTAATCTTTATTCACCTCAGCATCTGCATCATTACAGCTCAGATGATGCTCAACACTCCTGTTCCATGATGAATGTTCCGATGTGGGAAACACAAGAAAACCAAAACTCATCTCCATAAACAACCAACAGATGCTGGAAGTCTCCAGACATCAGTTCTTTCCTTCCAAAAGACAAAAAGACAGAAGACAAAGTCCAAAAAAAAAAACAACCCAGAATAACCCTCAAAGTGTTTTAGAGTTTTTACATCCTGAAATATTGATCAAGATTTAAATAATTACAAAAGATCTGGTGGCTTTAAAAAATAAAGAGAAAGAAATGATGGCTGATTTTACATTTGCACTTTAATAAATCTTTATTCAGGTTCATAAATAAATCAACATATTTAGCAATAACAAACCTTTATTTTGAAGTTCTCCTTCATATGAGTGAAATATAAAACTTGTACACATGGGAAGCTCAGGCAGCTTCAATCAAAGCTTTGAAGCATCTGAGTTACGAGGAACAAGCTGAAATCTAAAACCCTGTTTACACTGATGGTTAAACATGTTTTAAAGCACGTTTCAGGCATCTGACATCTGATGAGGCTTGTTTCAGTCCCTGAGGAAACACTAATGAGACATGCAGCAACGTTTGTACAAACAGACTTTGGTCAAACGATATGTGCAGTTGTGATTTGTTGCTTTTTTCAGTCGGATTACTTCCTGTGTGCGTCATCAGAGTGATACACCAGGCTGAGATGTACCTGACGTGTCCTCAGCTGCTTGTTTCAGTCATGTTGGACCTCATGTGATGAAGCTTCATCAGTTCATAATCACACATGAATAAATATCAATCATTCATCTCCACCTGGAGTCTGTGACACATCCTGCATCAGCTCAGAACGCTTCATCACGACAGGAAGGGGTCATCATCCTCTTCCTCAGTGTTCGGACCAGGGTCGCTGAGGCAGCGTGAAGGTTTCAGTTTCTCTGATTCGTTGTCTGGTTCTTTAGCGCTTTGTTTGTCATCGTCGTCACCACGAGGTGTCGTGCTCTGACTGGTCGTCGGTGGCGACTCGTCCAGCAGACTGATGGTATCAGTAGGGCGGGGCTTTGGTTGAAAGACGAGACCTCCGGGGCTCTCGCTCTCGTCATATGTGTAAACTTTGTGCTCTGAAAAAGAAAACAGATCAGAACTTCAACATCTGGATGCAGATGAACAAAAATAAAATCATGTTATTTGTTTTAATATTAACACAAAAAGTTTTTTTAAGTGGTAAAACGTGCAAGAAAAGAACAAAGTGACAAAGTTAGTGATTTACTGATGAGAAAAGTCAAACTTTATCTTTGTATCTTTGTATTTAGTGATTACAACAACACGTCACTATGACAACATGATTATTTACTGACTCAGACAATCATTCAGGATTCTTGTTTCTGTCTCAGAATTATTCTAATCTTATAATTTGGATGTTTTGGAAGTTTTTTAGCACAACGCACCCCCTGGTGGACAAACTTTGCAACAGAACACAGTTTAGTAACATTTGAAGTTCAGCTTCTCTGAATTTGTATTTAAAATCTGGAAACTTTCAGTTTTGTTAAACTATAAACCATTTTGTCAGAACATATTTCAGGTGTTGCTCCATCAAATCTAGGAAGATCATCAGAAATCTTTCGTCTCCGAGACTCTGAAGATGTGAGAAAAGAGTTTTTTCTTTAATGAGTTTTTGAGACTCTGCAGCAGCTTTTTCCTATAAACCATCAGAGTGATGAAATCCTGATCTGTTTCATCTCCTGATGACTAAACATGAGCTCAGGTGATGAAAAGGTTCTGTTTCACTGACCTGGTTCAAACCAGACCTTCCTCACTGACGGCGTCTCTTGGCGCTTCGCAGGAACTGTCAGGTAATGACTCATCTGTGAGCGACACACGAGAGCACGTAAAGAAAAACTACAGAGACAAAATCCAGCAGAGAATTCTAACCCAGAAAGTAAACGAATAAATGAAATGAACTAAACATCTGGAACCAGCAGAGGCTGAGTTGACCCCCCCCCCCAGGTGACCGACCTGTGCAGGTCTCCTCCACAAGACACACAGTTCAATTACTTTTCTACAGCAAAGAATTAGAACGTGACAGATCAGCTGACGTTCTGTCACTTTAATCTCATTCAGAGACAAAAAGTTTTACATCTGATAAACAGGTCTGTTTGAGTTCCAGGGCAGAAATCATTTCTAGAATAAAGCCTTGGTTTGATAACGTACCCGCCTCTCCATCTCCACTCTCTGCTTCCTGAACCGAACCTCGCTCATGTTGTCCTCCAGCGGGTCGATGAACAGGTCGTGTCTGCTGTACGATCGAAGCTGAAAAGCAAAAAGAAAGACTGAAAACTCTCTCTGCTGAAACGTGATAAAACCAGATGACTCGGCACATCGGACGTCTTCTCACCCTCTGTCGAGTTTTCTGCAGGTTGGATCGGAGGATCTTTCGGATCTCCTGTTCACGAGTTTTTGAGATGCTCGGTATCGCTCGGCGCCGGGTCGGATCCTTCTGCTGGACATTCCTATGAAAAAATATTTCAAAATCAAATATTTTATTAAATCTACATTTGATTTCATCTAAATTATTTATCAGGATAAATTGACCTCGTCTTTAAATCATTATGTAATTTCACTTTACTTTTTTTGGCCTTCCTGTGGTTCCATACAGGAAACATTTTCCTCATGTAAAATTGAAGCGCTGAACTATTTTCAGAACAAAAATCATAATATTTTTTCCTTTTTGTAATAAACTTAAAGGATCTGAAGACTGAAACAACAACCGTCTGTCTCTGTAACGCAGCACCACTTCCTGTTTATTCTCTCATCAGTTTTAATGAGTGAAACTCACTGCAGGGAGGCAGCGGACACGATGGACGGCAGCTTGGCGGTGCTCCCGCTCTCCACCAGCATCATGGCTTGTTTCATCTCCATCTTGTTGTAGAAGGAGATGAGCTGCGGCTCGCTGGAGCGCTCGCCCGTTATCAGCCACTTCTTTATGTAGGTCTCGTTGAAGCGATTCAGCCTGGATGCAGCACAAACATCAGTCAGTAAACCAGCTGATTGAGTCAATGAATAAAAAGCAGCAGAAGTAAACAGGAAGTAAACAGCTCAACTCAAACATCAACGAGTTAAAAATAGAAAAGTTTTTCTTAAATAAATTAAACTCCTACTTGTCCTTCCAGTGATGATGCCCGTAATGACCACAGATGTCTTCGATCCCGGTCAGCAGATGATCCAGGAACTAAAGACAATGTTTATATAAAAATACTGTGAGTGACACAAACGTTCTGAAATCAGCTGTTTGTCTCATTAAACTCTCACCTGTGTGTGAATCTCCTCGTTAATCGATCGTTTACTTTCCTTTTTCCTCTTCACGGCCAGAAGCTCCACCAGAGGCCTGATGGTCATTCCCTGAGGACAGAAACACACCAGGAGACATTCGTGTGTGTTGTGAGGTAAAAGGTGTTTCAGCATCTTGAATATCTCACCTGCACAAAGACGGTGAAGAAGATGACGGTGATGATGGCAGTGAGGAACATTTTCTTGGTGTTGCTGTCAGGTAGCAGGAACCCCAGTGAGAAGGCAATGGCGCCTCGCAGGCCACCGTAGGCCACGATAAACTGGTCCTTCTTGGTCAGTTTCACAATACGGAATTTATTGATGATGAAGGTGAGACCGACGACACCTGAAACCCACAGACAACACGGTGTAAGGTTGTAACAAGAACACCTGGACGACCAGCCGTGGTAACGAACACGGACAAACTGACCCAACACCCGGGACACGAGACACAGGACCAGGGTGAAGATCACAAAGATCCAGTTCCAGTTGTGAGGACCCTCGACTGTAGAAACTCCGAGGAAGATGAAGATGAGCGTCTCGCTCACGCTGCTCCACATCTTCAGGAAGTATTTGATGGTGGTGTAGGACTTGTGGGAGATGTTGGCCTCCACGTACGGCCTCATAACCACACCACAGGAAATCAGTCTGGGACGAGAGAGAAAGAATGAAGCAGCTGAAAGGAGACGACTTTTACACCAACAGCTCCAGCCAGGAGACATCTGAAGGTCTGCTGGGACACCAGGAGAAGGAGATCCACCAGAACCACAAAGGAGCAGGAACATAGTCAGCAAACAAGGTTTAGGTTGGTGCTACAGGTCAAAAGGAACAGCAGTCCAATCCAGACCCAGCAGGACCAACCAGGACCCAGCAAGACTCAGCAGGACCCAGCAAGACTCAGCAGGAACCAGCAGGACCCAGCAAGACCCAGCAAGACTCAGCAGGACCCAGCAAGACCCAGCAAGACCCAGCAGGACCCAGCAGGACCCAGCAGGACCCAGCAAGACCCAGCAAGACCCAGCAAGACTCAGCAGGACCCAGCAAGACTCAGCAGGACCCAGCAGGACTCAGCAGGACCCAGCAGGCCCAACCAGGACCCAGCAGGACCAACCAGGACCAATCAGGACCCAGCAGGACCAAGCAGGACCAACCAGGACCAATCAGGACCCAGCAGGACCAAGCAGGACCCAGCAGGACCAACCAGGACCCAGCAGGACCAAGCAGGACCCAGCAGGACTCAGCAGGACCCAGCAGGCCCAACCAGGACCCAGCAAGACTTAGCAGGACCCAGCAAGACTCAGCAGGACCAACCAGGACTCAGCAGGACCCAGCAGGCCCAACCAGGACTCAGCAGGACCAACCAGGACTCAGCAGGACCCAGCAGGCCCAACCAGGACCCAGCAGGACCAACCAGGACCCAGCAGGACCCAGCAGGACCCAGCAAGACCCAGCAAGACCCAGCAAGACCCAGCAGGACCCAGCAAGACCCAGCAGGACCCAGCAGGACCCAGCAGGACCCAGCAAGACTCAGCAGGACCCAGCAAGACCCAGCAAGACCCAGCAAGACTCAGCAGGACCCAGCAAGACTCAGCAGGACCCAGCAGGACTCAGCAGGACCCAGCAGGCCCAACCAGGACCCAGCAAGACTTAGCAGGACCCAGCAAGACCCAGCAGGACCCAGCAGGACCCAGCAGGACCCAGCAAGACCCAGCAAGACCCAGCAAGACTCAGCAGGACCCAGCAAGACTCAGCAGGACCCAGCAGGACTCAGCAGGACCCAGCCAAGACTTAGCAGGACCCAGCAAGACTCAGCAGGACCAACCAGGACTCAGCAGGACCCAGCAGGCCCAACCAGGACTCAGCAGGACCAACCAGGACTCAGCGACCAACCAGGACCAATCAGCAGGACCAACCAGGAGGACTCAGCAGGACCCAGCAGGCCCAACCAGGACCCAGCAAGACTTAGCAGGACCCAGCAAGACTCAGCAGGACCAACCAGGACTCAGCAGGACCCAGCACAGCAGGACCCAGCAAGACTCCAGCAGGCCCAACCAGGACCCAGCAAGACTTAGCAGGACCCAGCAAGACTCAGCAGGACCAACCAGGACTCAGCAGGACCCAGCAGGCCCAACCAGGACCCCAGGACCAAGCAGGACCAGCAGGACCCAGCAGGACCCAGCAAGACCCAGCAAGACTCAGCCCCAGCAAGACTCAGCAGGACCCAGCAGGACTCAGCAGGACCCAGCAGGCCCAACAGACCCAGCAGGACCAGGACCCAGCAGGACCCAGCAGGACCCAGCAAGACCCAGCAGGACCCAGCAACCCAGCAGGACCCAGCAGGACCCAGCAGGACCCAGCGGACCCAGCAGGACCAAGCAGCAGGACCAATCAGGACCCAGCAGGACCAAGCAGGACCAACCAGGACCAATCAGGACCCAGCAGGACCAAGCAGGACCCAGCAGGACCAAGCAGGACCCAGCAGGACCCAGCAGGACCCAGCAAGACTCAGCAGGACCCAGCAAGACCCAGCAGGACCAACCAGGACTCAGCAGGACCCAGCAGGACCAAGCAGGACCCAGCCCAGCAGGACCCAGCAGGACCCAGCAGGACCCAGCAGGACCCAGCAAGACCCAGCAAGACCCAGCAAGACTCAGCAGGACCCAGCAGGACTCAGCAGGACCCAGCAGGCCCAACCAGGACCCAGCAAGACTTAGCAGGACCCAGCAAGACTCAGCAGGACCAACCAGGACTCAGCAGGACCCAGCAGGCCCAACCAGGACTCAGCAGGACCAACCAGGACTCAGCAGGACCCAGCAGGCAGCAGGACCCAGCAGGACCCAGCAAGACCCAGCAAGACTCACAGCAAGACTCAGCAGGACCCAGCAGGACTCAGCAGGACCCAGCAGGCCCGAGGACTTAGCAGGACCCAGCAAGACTCAGCAGGACCAAACCAGGACCAATCACAGACTCAGCAGGACCCAGCAAGACCCAGCAAGACCCAGCAGGACCCAGCAGGACCCAGCAGGACCCAGCAAGACCCAGCAAGACCCAGCAAGACTCAGCAGCAGGACTCAGCAGGACCCAGCAGGCCCAACCCAGCAAGACTCAGCAGGACCAACCAGGACTCAGCAGGACCCAGCAGGCCCAACCAGGACCCAGCAGGACCAACCAGGACCAACCAGGACCCAGCAAGACTCAGCAGGACCCAGCAAGACTCAGCAGGACCCAGCAGGACCCAGCAAGACCCAGCAAGACTCAGCAGGACCCAGCAAGACCCAGCAAGACCCAGCAGGACCCAGCAGGACCCAGCAGGACCCAGCAAGACCCAGCAAGACCCAGCAAGACTCAGCAGGACCCAGCAAGACTCAGCAGGACCCAGCAGGACTCAGCAGCCAGGACCCAGCAGGACCAGGACCAATCAGGACCCAGCAGGACCAAGCAGGACCCAGCAGGACCAACCAGGACCCAGCAGGACCAAGCAGGACCCAGCAGGACCAACCAGGACCCAGCAGGACCAAGCAGGACCAACCAGGACCCAGCAGGACCCAGCAGGACCAACCAGGACCCAGCAGGACCCAGCAGGACCAACCAGGACCCAGCAGAACCCTGTCCAAAGTCTGAGAAGCATCTGTACTTACGACATGATCCCTGACAGGTGGAAGACCTCTGCAGACAGGTACGCCATGTAGCTGTAGAGGAAGACAAACAGAGGCTCGATGACCCGAGAGCGGGACGTGAAGCGGGACGTGAAGGCTCCCAAGATTCCGTAGATGACGCCTGCCAGGATCCCACCCAGTGAAACCACAAAGAAGGAGACCACACCGAGGAAGGCGTCCCCCACGGTCACGGTTCCTGCATGAGAGAACTCCTCAAACAGGTGATACAGAACCTGTCAGGAAACAGAACCCAGAAACAAACACCAGCTGAAGTAAACCAAGTTCAGATTATTTTTTACTCTTTCTTTGAAAGACCTTCAGAACACTTGAAGAACTTTAAAGGACCAGGAGAACATCAGAAATCCTGAAACAGAAAGTCTTTGGGTTTGGTTTTAGCTCACCACAGTGACGGCGTCATTCAGGAGCGACTCTCCGAACACCAGGATGTGCAGCAGCTCGTTGATGTGGATTTCTTCAAACACAGCCAGAACCGCCACGGGGTCCACGGCCGAGACGATGGAGCCGAACAGCAGACACGACAGAAGGTCCACCGTGCTCACCTGAGCTACCTCAATCTGACAGATGGCGAACATCATCCCACCAATGAAGAAGGCGTTCCACAGCGTCCCCACCACCGCAAACACCAGGATGGTGCCCAGGTTCTCCGTGAAGGCCCGGATGGGCAGGAAGTAACCGGCATCCAGGATGATGGGAGGCAGCAGGTAGAGGAAGAAGAGCTTGGAGTCCAGAACGGGTGCCTTCTCATTCATGGCCTTGATAATCCCGCCCACCAGCAGACCCACGAAGATCAGCAGACAGCTCTCTGGGACGATATGTGAAACTCTGGGAATGATGTGGAAACCTTCCGTGAAGACAGACAGGCGGTTTTAATCAGGAAGCTTCAAAACGTTCTGGTTTCACTGAAACACTGAGAACGTTAACATGATCCGGTTTAACACAGAACCGGTAGACCCGGGTGATTCTTCCACTCGCAGCTGAAACGGAGTCAATTATTTAACAGGAAACGTGACAAACATCTAAACCATCTAATTAACCTAAAACTGCTGAAGGTCAGAAGATCTTCATGTTTATTCAGAACATACAAGGAGCGTGTTGCTCCTTCAGAACCTTCAGGTGGATCAGCTGAACGACCACCCATCATTCAGTCTGTTGGTCATGTGACCGAGCTGGGTGCTGCTGTAATAAGAGTTCTGTGGCATCATCCGTCTTGTACAGGCGTTCTTCACTCCTCCTCCTCTCGTCTCTGCACACTGAGATCTTTGTTATCGAGCGATGCATCAGGACAGGAAGTGGGATCGGCCCTTAGAAAGAACAGCTGGACAAAACGATAAGACGCCACAGAAGAGACTCCAGCAGCCAATCAGATCATCACAACTTAGACCTCGGAAGAATTTACAGAGAAAATGTTTTTACTGAGTCTTCATTTGCTCTGAGGACAACAGATCCTGGAGTCCGTCAGCGAGAGAGCAAATAAAAAAACTGATGATTAATCAAACTAATGAAAAATACTGTTTATTTTAGATGACAGCAGCTGGACCTGGTGATGGTTTAATAAAGAGAAGAACAAACTCACATTTCATTTTATTGAATGAAGATATAATCCTCAGAGTCTCTGAAGGAGGAGAACAGCTGCTGAGTTTAAACACAACAAATCTCCAGAGAGGTTCCATTCTGACACGAGGGAGAACGTTTTTAGTCCAGAAACATCTGCCAGCGTTCATCTTGTTTCTCTTCAGCTCGACTCTGATTTTCATTCACCAAACAGGAACTGTGACTTTTTATTCTCACCTCAAAAATATAAAATCAAAGAAAAAAAGAAGTTCCTGCTTTGGGTTTATTTATATATATAATTTTCTCCTGTGACCTCAAACAAAAGTTCAAACAGGAAGTAAAAGCATCAAAATAAAAGCATATGATTTTTATTTTAACTTGTAGCTTCATTTTCATTAAGTTTCAGTTCAGAATCTTCTGCAGTCGGCTCGTTAAAATGCAGAAATCCTAAACCTGCACCCTGGTAAGGACTTCATCAGACCACCTGTCGTGTCCTGAGTCTCTTTAAACACAAACCACCAGGTTCTTCCTTCCTTCCTACAAATCTGATAAAAGCCACATGAAGCAAATCAAACAGCATCTTTAGAAGATTATTTACACTTTTTATTTCTCGTGTGTTTGATGGTTTAAAATGCATCTTTGGACTGAAACACTCAGACATATAGACTCTATGATGGTTTAATGATCAGCTGACCGAACACACACACGCAGGAGATAAAACTTCAGAAACACGTTGATGCTGAACTTCAAACGTTTCCTGCAAACAGCTGGTGGAAAACTGAGATTTCACCTTCCAGCTGGTTGGAGCTCAAATCCTGTTTCCTGTCTGTCCTGATGTCATACTGGACTTCAGAGTCTCTGACAGGCTGCTGGGCACAAAGAGACTGAAGATCCAGTCTAAACTGGTTCTGGGTTCAGCAGGTCGACACCAGTCTGGTTCCGACCTGGAGTTCAGGAACCTTTTCTGTCTGAATGGTTCAGAGGTCAAAGGTCAAACTAACAAACTTTTATATTAAATGTTCAGCTGCAAAAACTAAAACTGAGAGACCAGAGTCCAAAAACCCTGTTAGAGACCTTCAGAAAGTCTGAGACCTGATGATCCAGAACCACTTTAAAAGATTATTGGACAGACTGAGACAGGACCAGATCAGGAGTCTAAACAGGACCGGATCAGGAGTCTAAACAGGACCAGATCAGGAGTCTAAACAGGACCGGATCAGGAGTCTGAACAGGACCGGATCAGGAGTCTGAACAGGACCGGATCAGGAGTCTAAACAGGACCGGATCAGGAGTTTAAACAGGACCGGATCAGGAGTCTGAACAGGACCGGATCAGGAGTCTGAACAGGACCAGATCAGGAGTCTGAACAGGACCGGATCAGGAGTTTAAACAGGACCGGATCAGGAGTTTAAACAGGACCGGATCAGGAGTCTGAACAGGACCGGATCAGGAGTTTAAACAGGACCGGATTTACTGAAACTTTAGAACTTCCTGTAGATTTACAGACAGAAGGCGGTTTATGATTAAATGTGGTTTTAGTGGAGTCTTGTTGGAACAGAACCTGGACTCGACCTGAGTCCAGGTGACTCCAGGTGATTGACACCTGATGATTCAGACTCACCGAGCTTCATGAGCAGAGCCAGCAGGATCCACAGAGAGATCTCAAACGGCCTCCGGACGTGCTCGTAGTTGAAGTTCAGGACCGGGAAAGCCTTCCTGTGGACCTCGGACCCGTTGGTCTGGTTATGCGGTTCCTCGTGCGGGATTCGGACTGAACTGGTCTCGTTGCGTCCTAAAACATCCCGACTGGCGGATGAAACCGGGAGGAGAACAAAAATAAAGACGCACATGATGAAGCCCACGAGGCGCAGAGCGGATCTCCTCTGGGCCGAACCGAGCTCAGCCATGGCTGCAGAACAGCTGAGTCAAACCTACACGAGATGAAGATGAAGACGGGAAGGAGAAGCAGCGGGAACCGCCGCGATGAGGCGCAAACTTTTACACGCAAACTCTCCTGTCATGTTCTAATGACGCACAGCTGGGGAGGAAGAACCGATGGACTCTGCTGGATCAGATGTTCCTCATCCTCAGCTGCAGCGACCTGAAGCTCTGACACGCTTCAGAACATGTTCCGTCTCTGACCAGTTGGGGGTGTTCTTCCTCCTCCTCTCCATCAGAGTGAAACCTCTGGGTCCTCAACATGAAGTTCAGGACACAGAGACATCTGCTGGATGGAGGACCTGGTCCTGGTCTTCATCTCGGCCTCGTCCCAGTTCATAAAACTAAATGATTCAGTTTAAAGATGTAATCATCAGTTTGATTTGAGGCTGAGCTGCAGTGGATGTTTCATTCAGAGCGTTTGTGTCTGAACTTTCACACATGAACGTCTCCATTCAGAATGTGCAGCCGCCTGTCAGAACTCATCTCTCACAGAACGGTTCCACATGCATGAAGCCTGAGAACCAGACACTGAAAACACAGACACATTTCACGGGTTTTATTCAGTCATCTGCATCTTCCATCAGGATTAAAGTAAACGTGCTGACATCAAACATCAGTATGAAGTTTGTTTCTGGGATCATGATGAAGATGTTCTTCAACCATCAGTAGGAATTAATTAGTGTTTATATAAAGTGTGATGAGGAGGCAGGTCAGGATCACTGGACAACTAAAAACCTGCTTCATGTTCACATCAAAACTAAAAGAACATCATAATAAAACATTTAACTGAACTGATGAGTTAAAAGAAAAGTGAGTTTAGGACGTTTTAATATCAGTTTTGTGCATTTCTTAGTTTTGTTGGTGTTTATAAAGACAGTTTTAGTAAAGTTGGACCTGGACTCATTCTGAGCTCCGCCCATCTAAATTCAACCTTCCAGGTGCTTTTGAACTAAACGCAACACGTTCCTCTTCGTAAACTTCCGTTTTCTTTCCAGCAGCATCTCAAACACGTCACGCCTCTCAGCCTCCAACACGAACCTTCTCCAACACATTCTGAGCTTCTCAGTCGTCTCTCACTCGATTCGCCGCCATCTGCCTGGCGCTGTACACAGACACTCCCATCCCCACTGCCGCCATCGTCATGGCAACAGGCTCCATGATGCTGCAGTGCGGCTGCATTCGGACCTCACCGGACATCTGCCTCTGCAGATGGAGAAATGTGAAATGAACGTGTTTAATATTTATCAGGCCGCTCTGCAGCTCCTTCTGAAATATTAATAAACTCTCGTGTCGTCGTTAAAACTCATTCTTTCAGGTCCAAATCAGTTTGTCTCCACACTCAATGGATCAGTTAACAAACATGGACGTGATGAAGAAATCACAACATCTGAGTCATCATCAGACTTTCACCTGGAGAAGCCGAAAGTATCCCGGAGTCAATCTTCCCAGTCGGATGATCATCCTGCAGCAGATCCGATGAGTCGACACGCAGCAGCCTGACGTCAGGAAGAAACATGTTTTATTCATGGAGAGTTTTATGAGCTCAAATTTATAACAAACACACCCTCATTTATAGATTCAGATTTAAGGATTTCTAACTAAATGTTTCACTAACTAATGATCACGTTAATGTACATTACTGGACATTTTCCTCCAGTCTGAATATTTCATGGTTTGCAGGTTGTGGTGAGATTAAGACAGAATGAAATTCACTCAAATCAAACGGCTTCCTGCACAAAGAAGAACCGAATGCAGACAAACAGGTCTGAAAGTCTAACAACAAAAACCAAATGGAGAACATGCAGCACGACCCTGCAGGAGGATCAGACAGGGAACGGGACAGAACCAGGATGGATCAGACAGGGAACGGGACAGAACCAGAGAGGATCAGACAGGGAACGGGACAGAACCAGGATGGATCAGACAGGGAACGGGACAGAACCAGGATGGATCAGACAGGGAACGGGACAGAACCAGGATGGATCTGTACTGAGGCAGGTGATTACAGGTGCAGGCAGGTGAGTGTGGGGCTGGAAGCAGTGAACACAACAAGGAATAATAAAAACTAAAACATAAGATAAAATAATCAAATCTATTCTAAATAAAATAAAATCTAAAACATCTTATAAAGACAGATTTTAAACCAGTCACATGATATTAACATGGTAAAGAGTCGAAGTGAATAACAGTAACAGAGTTTTAGAAATGTGTGAATACAATCTGTGTAATTTCAATGTTTTTGAACAAAATGAAACGATAACTAGTTAAGATCAAAGGAAACATCATCAGGCAGGTTTTGGTAGATCAAAGCTTTTCTCACACTTTCTGGTGGGTTCTTGGGGATTCTGTACAGGCCCGGTCCAGGTCCAGAAGGTTTTCCTTCACTGAGGCTCCTGGTTGTTCCTGCTGTTTTAAACACTGACCGAACAGAGATAAAAGCTCCGTCCCGTCACGGACGATTCAGCCATCCAGCCAGTAAAATGACGAAGTGTCTCAGTGCTGCGTGTTACACGCTTGAAGGATCATGTGTGTTAATGTGCTGCAGTGACTTATATAACCTGAAAACAAGCAGCTGCAGCTTTTGATTTGATGAGTTTTAACTTTGACTGAATGTATTTAGAGTTTTATTGTTCCTTGTTGTTACATGATGCTGATCTGTGGTTCTATAAAGCAGCATGTTGAAGGACGGATTCATGAAACAGATCCAGAGTTTTAATCATTTTATAAAGGATTGAAAACAAAAAACACAACAGCAGCTACAGCTACAGTATACTGAGCAACAAGAACTGAACTGAGACATTCAGCAGAATGTGTGTGTTTCTGTGTGTGTGTGTGCTTCTCTGTGTGTGTGTGTGTGTCTCTGTGTGTGTTTCTGTGTGTGTGTGCTTCTCTGTGTGTGTGTGTGTGTGTGTTTCTGTGTGTGTGTCTCTGTGTGTGTGCTTCTCTGTGTGTGTGTGTGTGTCTCTGTGTGTGTGTTTCTGTGTGTGTGTGTGTCTCTGTGTGTGTGTGTGTGGGTTTGTATTTCTGACCTCCTGAGGACCAGTTTCCTGACTTTTACTATCTTTCTGGGGTCCGAGGGTTCTTGTGGGGACCGAAGCCTGGTCCCCATGAGGGGGACTCCCCTTTTTAGGGTTAGGGGTTAGGTTTATAGGTATGGTGTGAATAGAGTTTTAGTTAGTCTTAGGGTTAGTTATAGATCAGTAATGGTTAAGGTTAGNGGATCAGACAGGGAACGGGACAGAACCAGGATGGATCAGACAGGGAACGGGACAGAACCAGAGAGGATCAGACAGGGAACGGGAGAGAACCAGGATGGATCAGACAGGGAACGGGACAGAACCAGAGAGGATCAGACAGGGAACAGGACAGAACCAGGATGGATCAGACAGGGAACGGGACAGAACCAGAGAGGATCAGACAGGGAACAGGACAGAACCAGGATGGATCAGACAGGGAACGGGACAGAACCAGAGAGGATCAGACAGGGAACAGGACAGAACCAGGATGGATCAGACAGGGAACGGGACAGAACCAGAGAGGATCAGACAGGGAACGGGACAGAACCAGGACAGGGAACGGGACAGAACCAGGATGGATCAGACAGGGAACGGGACAGAACCAGAGAGGATCAGACAGGGAACGGGAGAGAACCAGGATGGATCAGACAGGGAACGGGACAGAACCAGAGAGGATCAGACAGGGAACAGGACAGAACCAGGATGGATCAGACAGGGAACGGGACAGAACCAGAGAGGATCAGACAGGGAACAGGACAGAACCAGGATGGATCAGACAGGGAACGGGACAGAACCAGAGAGGATCAGACAGGGAACGGGACAGAACCAGGATGGATCAGACAGGGAACGGGACAGAACCAGGATGGATCAGACAGGGAACGGGACAGAACCAGGATGGATCTGTACTGAGGCAGGTGATTACAGGTGCAGGCAGGTGAGTGTGGGGCTGGAAGCAGTGAACACAACAAGGAATAATAAAAACTAAAACATAAGATAAAATAATCAAATCTATTCTAAATAAAATAAAATCTAAAACATCTTATAAAGACAGATTTTAAACCAGTCACATGATATTAACATGGTAAAGAGTCGAAGTGAATAACAGTAACAGAGTTTTAGAAATGTGTGAATACAATCTGTGTAATTTCAATGTTTTTGAACAAAATGAAACGATAACTAGTTAAGATCAAGGAAGTCCAGAAGGTTTTCCTTCACTGAGGCTCCTGGTTGTTCCTGCTGTTTTAAACACTGACCGAACAGAGATAAAAGCTCCGTCCCGTCACGGACGATTCAGCCATCCAGCCAGTAAAATGACGAAGTGTCTCAGTGCTGCGTGTTACACGCTTGAAGGATCATGTGTGTTAATGTGCTGCAGTGACTTATATAACCTGAAAACAAGCAGCTGCAGCTTTTGATTTGATGAGTTTTAACTTTGACTGAATGTATTTAGAGTTTTATTGTTCCTTGTTGTTACATGATGCTGATCTGTGGTTCTATAAAGCAGCATGTTGAAGGACGGATTCATGAAACAGATCCAGAGTTTTAATCATTTTATAAAGGATTGAAAACAAAAAACACAACAGCAGCTACAGCTACAGTATACTGAGCAACAAGAACTGAACTGAGACATTCAGCAGAATGTGTGTGTTTCTGTGTGTGTGTGTGCTTCTCTGTGTGTGTGTGGGTTAGTTATAGATCAGTAATGGTTAAGGTGTTAGTATAAATTAGTTACTAAAATAAGTCCCCAGTGTGTGTGTGTGTGTGTGTGTGTGTGTGTGTGTGTGTGTGTGTGTGTGTGTGTGTGTGTGTGTGTTTAAGCGCTGGTAGCAGATCAGACAACAGGCCTCTGACTGTTTAATCTGGTGACTTCGTGTTTAAATTCTCTGACTGTTACAGAGACGCAGCAGCTGACAGGAAATACAAACAACTGATTGTTTGTTGTTTCAGTTTGAGTCTGTTTTTTATTTAGATTTAAAAGTAACATATAAATCTGTATTGAGACAGAACGGATCTTGTTTTGGTACCATCAGTTTCTGACCCTGTTGAAGAACTCCAGCTTTCACTTTACAGGTTCTGATTTAACTGACGTTCTGGCCAGCTTGACGTTAACTCCTGCAGGTCCCTGAGAGTCGGTGATCTCTACCGCCAGGATCTGAGTGGTGAAAAGCTGAAACATGCAGAAGAAACCTGCATGAGACTGATGCTCTGCTCAGCTGGTTGTTATGAGAAACAAAAATAAAGACTAAAAACAGCTCCAAACTGAATTCACTGATGATGAGTTTGCACTGTAATTTAAAGGCAGTGAGGATTTCATCAGAAACTCCTACGGTTGATGATAAAATTACTTTTTATATTCAATAAAATCATTTAATCCTCATAATTTGTTTATTTTTTTCTGTCAGGTTTTGAAACGCTTTGAGAATAAAATGAGATAAATGTGTGTGAGACCTGTGAAGGCCGATGAGCAGCATCCCCGTCCTTTGGTTTGGGTCTGGTTGATTCCATGTGTTTCTCTCTTTGAGCTTTTTCTTCCTGCACAGAGAAAGTTGGACAGAATTTACAGTTTTGCAATAAAACACATTGTTTTTAGATTTTTATAAGGTCTGCAGCTCTGTTTGAGAACAGGAAACCTTCAGGATCTTGTAATTTGAAGTTCTGGAAATATAACGTTCCCAGGATTTGACTCTGAGCTCCTGCTGTTTCTGATGAGACTTCATCTGCATTAAAAACACAAACATCAATCTGAAAAACACATTCTGTTACATGAAAAGATTAAATCTATCAGTTTAACTTCCCTAAACATTTAATGGCTGCATGGTCTTTCCTCAGCACCTCTGTGTAGACGAGCATCTCCTCCCTGATCTCCTCCCTCTGCTGATGCTCCAGGATGTTGCTTTGTTCTGTCATGATCCTCCTCGCCGTGTCCTCTGATGTCTTACAGATGGATCTCAGAGCCTCCTCATCAGGGCTGGTCGGCCTCATGTCATCCAGAATCAGTTCCTGGTTGATCTCGTCCCAAACTTCTCCGACCTGCAGACACAAAAACCAGTTACACGTCTGTGAAACTGGAGCTTTTATCAGCTCCAGTCTGGGTCTCAGGGATCGTTTACAGACCCTGAAATGTTCAAAAATACACCAAGAAGTGAGACTTAATCCTTTCAGCTCATTCAGTCCTGAATAGAAAACCTACATCGTGCAAATATTCAAACTTCTTTTGAAGTATTTTACATCGATAACAGCAGAGATTTGTAATAATTTTTACCTTGAAGTCCAGATATCTCTTGACGATACTCAGAGTCACATAATCTTCTGCTGACAGACCTGGAAGCTCCAGAAAACCTGAGGATTCAAACGCAACACGGGTGACCTCAGGTGAACTGCAGCTCAGATGCTGCTGGGTTCATCTGAAAGTGGCTTTTAAATGTCAAACATTATTTTCTCCTGAATAAAAGAACATGTAGGATCGTTATGATGTTACATAAACATGATATTGTGCTAAATGTTCGAGGTTTAAACTCATCTGAATGTTTAAACAATGAGGAAATGAAACTTTCTGAAGAAGCTGTTTTACCCAAACTACAGAAGATGAAGTAAATATTTGCTCTGATGTTTTCGGATACTTCCAGCACCGCTGCGCTCGGCGTGTTAGCAGGTAAAGACAAACTGCTGTCATCCTGCTGGAAACCAGTGAGGATCGGCTTCTTTGGATCTTAAACAAAAAGACACAGCCGATGAGCAACAGAAGAATCTGTTTTCAGACCTCTAACTCCTTCTTTGATTTAAACTTAAAGAGACAGGCAGACCCTGAATCCCTCCGTGATGGTTTCTGATGACTCCCAGCTCCTCTTCCTCTTCCCTCCACAGCTGCAGCAGGAGTCTGGGAGCCGTCTGACCGTCGATGTCCCTCCAGCTCAGCATCTGAGGCCGAGTGTTTGGGTTATCACAGAGATCCAGCAGGGTGGAAAGCAAGATGCTGTGCACACATTGAGGGCTCGTCTGACACAAAAACAACCACGATTTCATTCAGATTTTTCTTCTTCACAACAAACAGTATTTTTACAGAGTATCCAAAAGGTTTCTTCATCACATTTGTTTAACCACAAGTGAAACATCTACTCACCCTGAGTAAGTCAAGAAGAAGAAAGACTCCTTGTTTGGCTAGAAAGTGAAATTCATTGATGCAAGAGTTGATAATACAGGACCTGACGGGATGAACGGCAGCAAAACAAAACGTCCAAACGTTTGAAAAGTATTTTCTGACTGAATGTGAACATACGATGTAAACAGTGTGTTCTGAGTTTAACTGGTTAACATGGTTTGATTGAACTGACCTCACGCAGTCGACTGTGGAGAGGATGAGTACGTTGTGTCCCAGACTGCTGTAGAACTTCTCTGAGCCTTTCTGTAGGAAACGTACCACCATGTCGACTCCTTCTGCTCCAAACATGTCCTGCAACACAACACACAGGCTTCCAGATGCCCGTCATGGATCACCATCTTACTCTGGTGAAGGTTCTGTAACTGAACCCTCAATCATATGAGTGTAGATTAGAGTCAAAACCATCATGACGTGGAACTTTGATGCTCTTGGTTGTTTTTTTATCAAACCCTAAATCACATCTTTTCTCTTATTTTAGCTGTTGTTTGCTCTCTGAATTGTCTTTAAACTAGTAAATGTTTGTTTTTCTGCCTTTACCTTTTTGTGCACGTCAGTTTCACACAGTGCTGAAAGGATCAGCTGAATATCAGACATCATCTCCAAGATGGTCACGTCTTCCTCCTCAGAATTTACTTCTAATTGGATCAAAATTCCTGAAAAACATCCCAGCTCTGAATGCTTTGAAGTAATTACAGTCAGCAGTTTGCAACATGTTTATAGAGTTAGATGTGGAAGTACTCAGAAGCTGGTTGATGGCCCCCTGATCACAAAGGTCCAGGTTTACATCGTCTTCACCCAAAGACGTCACAGACCTCAGAGTTCTGATACAGAGTCTCATCTGAGCCTTCTTACTGCCTCTTCCTCCTTCCTCTTCCTCACTGTGACTCAGGCTGAAGGAAGGATCTGAAACAGGGAGGGACTCTCAGCTGATAAATGAACTTTTTTTACTGTTTTAGAAACACAAGCGAAGATATTAAATCAATTATTCTCACGTAAACTGCAAAACTGTTTGAGGAAACGTTGGATAAAAAACTTGTTTTCAAGTAAAATATGAAATCAAAGTTTGAGTTGAAAGATGTTTATTTAAGGATTTAGCTTTACGTTCAAGTGTCCAGCGTTTAATAACATTAAACATGTTGCTAATGTGGTGAAACTAATAAAGATTTTAGACTCTATTTTACGTTAATGACAGCAGCTGAAAGTCTGACAGCTCAGCAGATGAGAGGTCAAAGGTCACACAGCACGAACACTCCTCTGACCTGTTCTGACACACCAGTCCAGCAGGAGCAGCAGGGTGTTGTTACCATGACAGAACATGAAGTTGTCCAACAAGGACGGCACGATGCTGGAGAGGACGGTGAGCGCCTGCAGCTGGAGCTCCTCCTCCTGAACGACAGACCAGGGATGTGAACCCGAGCAGAGCTTAGACGAGATGAAAGGCAGCTTCACCAGATCCAGCAGATAAAACACGACCTGTTCTTTTTTATAAATCTGTAAGAGACGTTCAGGTGATGAGTTTGATTCTGTTTTAAAACAGCAGCTCAGTCTGAGAGTCGACTAACCTGCAGGGCAGCAAAGTCTCTGCACATTAAAACCAACAGGTTCAACAGAAGCTTCTTCATCATTAGATCTTCATCATTGCAGGTAAATTTGGAGGTTGAAAAACTTTCTGATGAAAAAGGATATTTTGTTTAAAAAGTGTCTAATAGGGAATTTAAATTAAAACTGACTTGTGTAAAGAGAGAGATGCTTCACCTTCTGGAAACCTGATGAGACCCACCAGCTGTTTGGAAAAGAAACTCTCCTGAAAATCAGAAACGTGTTTTCAGACTCACGGGTCGGTTCTCGACAGCAGCTGGTCCGTTATCTGAATGTTGCGTACTCACTACAAGCACAGAGTTTGGAGTTTCAGCGATGAGCGTTGTGATCACAAGCAGATAGTTTCTGAGCTGAAGGTCTGAATGATTGGAAGAGTTTTCTAACAGGTAAGAAAACGCTTCTTTCAGAGATCTGAAAAGTTCAGAGAGACACTCAGCGTCTGTGTTTCCTTTTTAAATGTGGTTAAATAAAAACACTCTGATGCAGCTGAAGACATCTTAAACCAACACGTACAGGATGCACTCCATGCTGCTGAGCTGAGCGACGACCTCCTCCCTGCTGACTCCTTCCAGGAGGATCCAGAGGATCTCACAGGAGCAGAAGAGAACCTGGCCGGTCGAGTCGGGCTCATTCATGTGGAGACAAACCGTCTCAGCTCCTCGTGCTTCCAGTATTGAAGCACAGGTCATGTCTGTGGCAGCAAAAAGAGTTTTAAAACTTGGATTAAGAACAAAACATTACAGAGACTAGCTGACGCTGACACTTAAAATCCCTTCTGGCTGATAGATAAATAACAAACAGGTTTGTGTGAGGATCTTATTTGTTCTTGAGCTGTGAGATGATTTTCTCACCAGAGGAGCTACAGAGGACCTTCAGTGTTTGTAGGAGCTGCAGCTTGATGGCCGGTTGATTCTCCAGAGCAGCTGTGGAAAGAAGCAGCGTCTTTGGGACGTCGCTGCTCTCCAGCAGCTGCAGCCCGTAACCCAGAGAGATCGGCTGAAGGCCTGCAGAAACACAACAGATCATCTGATCTGAGCCATCCACCACTGTAGAAAACCTGGGAGGTGTTCCTTCTGTACATCTGAAACCCTCACCTGGTAACAGGTAGACCGCTGAGAGGAGACTCAACATGAACATGTTACTTGTGTTTCTTTGCACTCTTTTGGTCATTGTTACATTTTCAAACTGTCACGGTTCTGGGGTTTGGGTTTTCCTTTCTGGTCTGTGAGGGTTTTGTTCTGTAGTGTTTTCACTGGTGGGATTGCTGCAGCTGCTGTGTGGTGTGTGCTGTCTCCACTAATCATCTCTGCAGGGTGTGACAGCTCTCATCAGTGGCTGCAGGTGTGGATCATTACCCAGCTCAGGTGAGCTGGGTATTTAAGCAGAGGAGCAAGAAGAGACAGACGCCAGCTCGTTCCACTCATACTGTGGTACAGATCGGCCAGAGACATTTTAATGACAGTTTCATGTTAGTTTCTACTAACCTGCCCTCTTTCTCTCAGTTTCACGTCCAGGAGCTTTATCCCCGACGCCTTTCCTAGGATCCGTACCGGGTTTGGCTTTCCCCGGACCTGCTCTCCGCCCGTTCCCGGGCTTCCTCGTTTTTCCTCGACTCCTGGGGCTCCACCCCCGCTGCAGTGTCTTCGGATCCCACCTTCCGCAACTACAGCTTCACCTCACAGTAAGTGTGGTTGCACTTTCCCCGCGCACTGCAGCGGGTTAGGGCCCATGGAGCGACTGACTCTGCTCTGACTTTGCACAGGACATTATTATTCAGCTCCTCATCCGCCGCTGCCAGTTCCCCAGCACCCACCGTCCCACTCGGTGTCTCGGGTGCCTTGTCCGCTCTTCAGTCCTCCGCTGCTCGGACCTGCTCCGAGTTGCGCACAGCCCCGTCTCGTGTGGGTCCCGGTTCGAGAGTTCCAGAGGGTCCCGGTTCGAGGTTCCAGGGGTCCCGGTTCGAGAGCGGCCCGGCGCCTCCAGTTCTCCCGAGGGTCCCGACGCCTCCAGTTCTCCCGAGGGTCCCGACGCCTCCAGTTCTCCCGAGGGTCCCGACGCCTCCAGTTCTCCCGAGGGTCCCGACGCCTCCAGTTCTCCCGAGGGTCCCGACGCCTCCTCCAGTTCTCCCGAGGGTCCCGACGCCTCCAGTTCTCCCGAGGGTCCCGACGCCTCCAGTTCTCCCGAGGGTCCCGACGCCTCCAGTTCGCCCGAGGGTCCCGACGCCTCCAGTTCCCTCCAGTTCTCCCGAGGGTCCCGACGCCTCCAGTTCTCCCGAGGGTCCCGACGCCTCCAGTTCTCCCGAGGGTCCCGACGCCTCCAGTTCTCCCGAGGGTCCCGACGCCTCCAGTTTCTCCGAGGGTCCCGACGCCCCCAGTTCTCCCGAGGGTCCCGACGCCTCCAGTACTCCCGAGGGTCCCGACGCCTCCAGTTCTCCCGAGGGTCCCGACGCCTCCAGTTCTCCCGAGGGTCCCGACGCCTCCAGTTCTCCCGAGGGTCCCGACGCCTCCAGTTCTCCCGAGGGTCCCGACGCCTCCAGTTCTCCCGAGGGTCCCGACGCCTCCAGTTCTCCCGAGGGTCCCGACGCCTCCAGTTCTCCCGAGGGTCCCGACGCCTCCAGTTCTCCCGAGGGTCCCGACGCCTCCAGTTCTCCCGAGGGTCCCGACGCCTCCAGTCCGAGGGTCCCGACGCCCCCAGTTTCTCCGAGGGTCCCGACGCCCCCAGTTTCTCCGAGGGTCCCGACGCCCCCAGTTTCTCCGAGGGTCCCGACGCCCCCAGTTTCTCCGAGGGTCCCGACGCCCCCGACGGTCCTCCAGCGCCAGGGTCCGAGGACGTCGCCGTCCGCGACGGTCCTCCGGACTCATCAGCACCGGTTCATCATACCTCAGCCCCCAGATCTTCAAGACCTCCCAGACCTTCCAGACCTCCTAGACCTCCCAGACCTCCAAGACCTTCATCCGGCATCAGCGGCTGTCCTCCCGCCAGCAGCAGCGGCCGCACTCCAGACGCCAGGCGCCTCTTCGCTCCGCGGCTCTCAGGCCGCCCTCCAGGCGCGCTGCGCCTCTTCCCCTCGCGGCTCTCAGGCCGCACTCCAGACGCCAGGCGCCTCTTCGCCCCGCGGCTCTCAGGCCGCTCTCCAGGCGCGCTGCGCCTCTTCGCCTCGCGGTTCCCAGGCCGCCCTCCAGGACGTCCCCCAGACTTTTGGCGCCTCTCAAAGCGGCCTCCCGGCCGTCCTCCAGAGCCTGGGCGCTTCTCCTCTCGGCCTCCAGGCCGTCCTCCAGAGGCTCGGCGCATCTCCTCTCGGCCTCCAGGTCGTCCTCCAGAGGCTCGGCGCATCTCCTCTGGGGGTCCAGGTTTTTTGAACTTTTGTGTTTAGCCTGGTTTTCTGTTTTTTCTTGCATTTTTTTTTCTCTTTTGCACTCTGTTTTTGACTTTGGGTGTGTCCCCCCTTCCTTACCTCCCACCTCCCGCCCGTTCTGGGGTTTTGTGTTTTGGACGTCAGGTGCCGTCCCTAGGGGGGGGGGTACTGTCACGGTTCTGGGGTTTGGGTTTTCCTTTCTGGTCTGTGAGGGTTTTGTTCTGTAGTGTTTTCACTGGTGGGATTGCTGCAGCTGCTGTGTGGTGTGTGCTGTCTCCACTAATCATCTCTGCAGGGTGTGACAGCTCTCATCAGTGGCTGCAGGTGTGGATCATTACCCAGCTCAGGTGAGCTGGGTATTTAAGCAGAGGAGCAAGAAGAGACAGACGCCAGCTCGTTCCACTCATACTGTGGTACAGATCGGCCAGAGACATTTTAATGACAGTTTCATGTTAGTTTCTACTAACCTGCCCTCTCTCCCGCTTCTCTCAGTTTCACGTCCAGGAGCTTTATCCGGATCCGACGCCTTTCCTAGGATCCGTACCTCCTGTCCTGGAGAGCAGCCGCTTCCACAGGCTCTCACGCTGGTTTGGCTTTCCCCGGACCTGCTCTCCGCCCGTCTCTTCCTCACCGGGGCTTTCTAACGTCGCGCGCTTTGCGGCGTTCTCTCTCCCCGGTGCGCTGTCTGTCTCTGGTCTCCTCCGGATCCACACCTCCCCGGTCAGCACGCGGCTGTCACCCCTGCCACAGTCTCAGCTGTGGAGACAGCACCCCGTCCCGGGCTTCCTCGTTTTTCCTCGACTCCTGGGGCTCCACCCCCGCTGCAGTGTCTTCGGATCCCACCTTCCGCAACTACAGCTTCACCTCACAGTAAGTGTGGTTGCACTTTCCCCGCGCACTGCAGCGGGTCGTGTTGCTTGTGTTCTAACGAGTCTCTTCCCCCAGGATCGAGTCTCTTCCCCGCCTCAGTTCCAGTCCTGGTTTCATCGAGCACATTACACTGTTTTGTTCTGTTGTCTCGTGCACCTTTTATAATAAATTCACTTCCCCTGATTTACGTTTCCCTGTATGTGTTTGGAGTTGGGTCGCTCTTGGGGTTCGAACTAACACCCCCTGGTGGGAATCATGACACAAACGAATGCAACAAAACACCGTGTATAAGTCACAGTATAACCCAAACACTGCAGACCTTTATGTTTATTAAAATCTCACAGAATGACTGAAAGGCTGATGGATTTGAGTCACATGTATAAGGATAAGGTTAAGAAAGCAAGTGAAACAGAAGTAACAGAAATAAGTTTAAATAAAGGAAAAAACTACAAATAAGCTGCAACAGAATGTCCAGAATCTCACTTTCTGCACTAAGAGAGGAAAGTCGGCTCGTACCATCAGGTTGTTTTACTGGAGACACGGAGCTGAAGAATGACATCACAGTTTCTACAAGATGTTGTCTCACTTCTGCATTAGGAACCCTCATCAGATAACCTGCAAACAGGAACACATCATCCCAGAGACTCCTCATCCTCACGCTGCTCAGAGACTTTTCTTCATGGTCAGGTTAGAGATCCTCTAAGAGGGCTCCAACAGCTGCTTCTAAACTCCAGGCATGTGGTTGGATGATTGTATGATTTATGTATGAACAGAAAGCACATAGACTGTAAACAAGTCTTGCGTTGAAGATCAGAACTTCAGAAACAGTCATTTTGTACATCACATCTCTTCTTCTTGGCCTCTGCACCTTTTAACAAGTTTATTCTACTTGAAGTTTCCTAAAAGTTCTTCAGTGGATTCACAAAATATTCAAATCAAATTCTAAATATCGGTTTGTCTGCCACTGTGAGGAGGCTGAGTCTGTTATGGAATATTTCAAAATAATTGTGAAGTTCCAAAAATGTAAAAATGGCCCTTAAGATAAAAAAGATGGTGAACCTATGTTGGAGAAGAACTTAATGACGTCCTGAGCGTAGTTTATCTCATCGGATACTCTCTCCTTCAGGAAGGGAAGTCTGAGGGGAAGAAAGAGATGATCACATGACCCACTGACATTGTTTTTACCTGTGTTGGAGCGTCTGAGTCTTTTACCTGCAGATCTGAAGTGCTTCACACAGAACTGATGCATATTCACAGTGATGACTCACTTTTTCAGCACAGATGTTGAGTATTCTGGAGATGTCTGTCAGCTCTCGCAGAAGCTGAAGATACTTTAAGAGGTTTTAACATTCTGATAAAAGTACTTCTCATGCAGCGTTTGAATAAAAATGGAAGAAATCATTTAAATTATTATTTCTAAACAGGGGAATCCAGTGGAAAGGATACGAAGCCAGTTTGGTTTCTTTTCAGCAGTTTATTTAAGACTAAAAGGTGCCTCTTTTTAAAGTTTGTCTGTAGAAAAAATAGAAGGATTTTATGAAGAAAACTGAACTTTAAACATAGAAGAAGAAAGTTTACTTACAGTTAAAGGATCCTCAAGAAGACGAATCACTTTACTGAGGTCAAGAGTTTTTACATCAACCTGCTGGAAAATTAAACAATTTGCTGATTGAGTTCAAATATTAATTTTATCATGTTTTTTTTAAACTAAACATTATTGATGTAATTGGTTTATTCGAGTTATTAGATATTATACAACACCACTTTTCTGAAAGTTTCTTCTTGTTTAAATTTTGAAGGTTTTGCTGGCATTTTGTACATCACTGGTCATCTGAAGGACACGTGTTTTATAATTTTAAACTTTGACACAGAATAAAAAACTTTACCTCCTGGGGTTCCTGGGTCTTAAAGGCTGGTTTCAGACGGGTCACAGCGATGGTAGAACTTATTCTGGACTGAGTTAGGCCTGAATCCATTTTTAAAGTGGACGAGTTTCAGCACAAGTTTTCATTTGAATTCTAGTTTACTTTTTAACTTTATCACTGGGATTATTTATTTGCTAGAATCATTAAACTGATTCAAATCTACGGTAAAGCTCAAGTTTCTCTGCCCGTTTATTGTGTTTAAGCTCCCCCTGAGATCCTACTGCCGTTACCATGGTAACGCCGCTAAAAAACGTTTCTATGGTAATGCTGTTGAACCAGTACGGAGAGCAGTGAAGCTCAAATTTGATCTCATTTCCTCTGTAAAACAGGAAGTCGCATTGTTGTAGCGTTGCTTTCTCCTCCTTCACAACAATAAAAGACAGTTTATTCCAAACGTTTATTAAACCGTGTTGGACACTAACAGGCGTTAGAAGGTCTCGGTGGAGTCTGAAGCCTCGTTGGCGGGTGATGCTGTCGGACTCTGGTCAGTGTTCACAGCTGCTACATGCTACATGCTAACTGACAGGCTGCTTGTGGCTGATTTAAACAGTTGGATTGTGTCTGTAAATCAGACCGTGTTGTGTTTATAAAACTAACTCATCTAATGTTTTGTTCGCTTTGGTTAAAAGCTGTTTGTGTGTGTATCTGTTTATCATCTTATCAGTAAGATAGCTAGTTTTCGGTCAAACAAAGGCCCGTTTTGTTGGAGCTGCTCGCAGACTCTGTACGTTTGGTTGTTGTTGATGCTGTAGATTACCCCGGGAATGCCTCTGGTGCTCGGAGGGCTAAGAAGCGGAGCTCCGGGGAGTCCCCGGGGGACAGCCAGAGCCTGCGGTCGTCGGGGAGGCAGACCACCGCCCGGGTGAAGCGCACCAACAACCCGCCACCTGGACAGGTGAGCTGCAAGATTCCGGCTGTTTTCTAACCTACTGCACATCCTCATTCTGACGCCTAAAACTGATCAAAATCTGCACTTGCTGTTTTAGCTTCTTTGTTTTGAAAGTGTTTGTGTCTCCATCACCACCTTTAAAATTTTAATTTCTGCAACACATTTTCAAACCTGTTTATAAGATCACTCAAATAAAAGAGACTAACAGTGTTTTTATTATTTTCTCCTGTGGGTTAAAGAGTAAAAGAAAAGCCACAGACACTGAGGAGGAGGATGATCAGTCTGAGAAGAAGTACAGGAAGTGTGAGAAGGCTGGATGCTCTGCCATGTACCCCGTTTGTTTTGCCAGTGCATCAGAAAGGTAACGTAACAGATAAAACTAATTTATTTTCTCTCAGGATTTTCACTAACAGCAGTTTCTTCTTTTTCCTAAGATGTGCAAAGAACGGCTACACGTCTCGATGGTATCATCTGTCATGTGGAGAACATTTTTGTAACGAGTGTTTTGATCACTACTACAGAAGGTAAAGGATGTTTTGGTTCTTTGGGTGCAGTACTAGAATATTTAACAGTCAGAATACATGTACAAACTTTCTGTTAACACTTGTTTGTGTTCAGTCACAAAGATGGTTACGAGACGTTTGCTTCGTGGAAGAAGGTCTGGACTAGTAATGGTAAAAGTGAGCCCAGCCTTAAAGCCTTCATGGCAGATCAGCTTCTTCCGTACTGGGTGAGTAGAAAAACTTTTGTCCTCCGTCTGTTCGCTTCAGTGAGTTTTCTGTCAAACAAAAACTTTTCGGTTTCCCTCAGGTTCAGTGCACCAAACCGGACTGCAGGAAGTGGCGTCAGCTGACCAAAGAGATCCAACTCACTGCATCTTTAGCAGCAACGTATCGCTGTGGAATGAAGTTGAACAACATCAAGGTAAACAGGAAGCAGAAAATCCCTCATTTGTTTTCAAGTGCTTTGATGTAATTCTTGTGTGTTTGCCTTCAGAGTGAGGGGCCAGACCACTGCTCACAACCAGAGGACCTGGTGAGCTGCTGGTAGATTTATCACCAAATTAAAACAGCAAAGTAAAAAAATTCTGTTTAATGTTTTCTAAGTCTTTTTTTCATACTGTGGGTCTGATTCACACAGAGAGTGGCTGAGGTGATGGACAGCTGGTGGCACTCGATGCTGATTTTACCTCCGCTGTTTAAAGAAAGTCCGGCCAGCCCGTTCCTGGCTGCTTACTACCCTGACTGTGTGGGGATGAGTCCCTCTGGTTCTCTCAGCAGCATGTCCATGATGGAGCTAAGGGCAGATCACTGCAGAGCCGTTCAGCCACAGAGTAAGTCTGGAACCTGCAGAATAACCGTGCAGGATATCAGTACTCAGGGTTTAATCAGGACTTTTATCTATCAGTTCCAGGCCTGTGTCCGTACTTTCAGCCTTTCTACCAGCCTAATGAATGTGGCAAAGCTCTGTGTGTGAGGCCAGACATGATGGAGCTGGATGAGCTTTATGAGTTTCCAGAGTTTTCCCGTGACCCCACCATGTATCTGGCTCTGCGGAACCTTATTCTGGCCTCCTGGCACAAGAATTGCAAGGTAAAGTAAGATCTGACCTGATCTGATCTGAGCATGTGTTCTCCTGGAAAAATAAAATAATATATAATTCTGTTATCTTTAACATCTGGATCCTTCCAATCTATCAGAGTTTCCTGTAACTTGTTGAAGGATCCTGATGGTTCCAGACAGTCTGAAGGACTTTCTGAGTTTTGTTGGCTGATTTTTCTCAGTTTCAGTTGCTGAACTCTGACGTCTGAATCCTTCAGGCATGAAGAGTCTACTAAACTCAAGGGATGAGCCAGACTTGTTCTTGACTTTCAGACATAGGATTTGTCCTGTGGAGTACCAAATTATTCCTCTGAAAATGTTCAGGTACCAGGACTGAAACAGAGTGGAAAGATCAGCCTTTAGAAAGTCTGGAGAACTGCTGAAGCAGAACTACTTTAAAGGTTTACAGGAACGTCTGACAGCTGGAGGGAGAGTGTGAAGAGACGAGAACCGGATCAAGAGTCAATATGAGTTTTGCTTCTGTTTTCCTGAAGGAGGTTCTGACTGCAGAGAAATGTGCTGAGCACATCATTGTTCGGGGCTTGGTGCGTGTGCGCTGCGTGCAGGAGTTGGACCGGGTTCTGCACTTCATGACCAGGAAGGGCCTGATCAACACTGGTGTGCTGGCAGTGAAGCAGCCTCTTCTGCCTGAACGTTACTGTTCTGTGAGCATCTTCTCCTGCATCTCAGAGTGGATCAGAACATCTGCTCCTTCACATAAAGTTCACCCTCTGATCCAGAATCTCAGTTCCTCTGACTTTTTATGTTTTCATGCAGAAGAACGTGATCGTCATCGGTGCCGGCGCTGCAGGACTGGCTGCTGCGAGACAGCTGCAGAACTTTGGCACTCAAGTAATAAAAACTGATTCAACCATGAACCTTCTGACCTCCTCAACCAACCCGTATGAGACTGTTTTCTGATCTGAACGCTGAGCTCACACTCCTCGTTCCATGGTTTTTACAGGTCGTGGTTCTTGAAGCTCGCGAGCGAATTGGTGGTCGGGTTTGGGACAATAGTTCTCTGGGTGTCACTGTGGGTCATGGTGCTCAGATTGTCAACGGCTGTGTGAACAACCCCATCGCCCTGATGTGTGAACAGGTTCATCTGCTTTAACTAACATCAAGTCAGATTTCTGTTTCTTTAAACAACTTTACAGTGCTGTCATTATTATCATCTGCTGCAGATGGGCATCAAGATGCACAAGCTGGGCGAGCGATGTGACCTCTTCCAGGAGGGCGGGCAGGTCACTGACCCCGCCATCGACAAACGCATGGACTTCCACTTCAACGCCATCCTGGATGTGGTGTCAGACTGGAGGAAAGACAAGTCCCAGAGCCAGGACACGCCGCTAGGAGGTGCAGTTTTCACTAAATTCATTCTGTTTGAGTGTTCACAGAGACTCAGTTCACCTTCTTTATGAGGTGAGTCCGAGTCGAATGTGGATGAAACAGCTGTGAGAAAATCAAGTTTGAACTGTAGAATAAAAGCAGAGATAATCTTCCAGACGGACTTCTTCATGTTTACTGTCTGGTTCTACGTGACCAACAAACAAAGAATCAGCCACATGTTGGTTTTTGTTTTGTTCACACAGAGAAGGTCCAGGAAGTAAAGAAGAACTTCCTGCAGGAATCTGGGATCCAGTTCAGTGAGCTGGAGGAGAAAGTTCTTCAGTTTCATCTCAGTAATCTGGAGTTCGCCTGCGGAAGCTCGTTAGACCAGGTCTGAAAACTCCTCTGGAGAATTAAAGCTGCTGTAATCAGGAAATTTATTTAAGATTTCTCTGAAAGAAACTCCAGCTTTATTATTAAAACATCAACTTGTACCTTCAAATGTAGAAAATATGAATCAGCATAAAGTCCAACAGCAGAAATGTTCTGGTGTTTCTGCAGGTTTCGGCTCGGTCCTGGGACCACAACGAGTTTTTTGCTCAGTTCTCAGGAGACCACACTTTACTCACAAAGGGCTACTCCGTGTTACTCCACAAGCTGGCCGAGGGCCTCGACATCCGCACCAGCTGTCCGGTTCGTCCGTCAGGACTCTGGATTTAAACTCAATTTATTTAAAATGTTGTTTGTATTTAAGAACATGGAGGAACTTTTCTGACCTGCAGGCTGTATTTTATTCATGTTTTCTGTGAGTCGTGTAGTGCAGAAACATTATTGTGATAAATTATTTTATTCCAGGTTCAGGCCATCGACTACTCAGGTGATGTTGTTAAAGTTACATCTTCTAATGGATCCCAGTGGACGGCTCAGAAGGTAAACAGCAGCGCAGGAATGTTCTCATCTTCATTGTGAAGAAGTTAAACATGTTAAACATCAGTCTACATGTCTTCTTTCAGGTCCTCGTTAGCGTCCCGTTGACGTTGCTTCAGAAAAACGTCCTTCATTTCACTCCGCCACTTCCTGACAGGAAACTGAAGGCGATCCACAGCCTGGGAGCTGGAATCATAGAAAAGGTATCCAACTGTAGAGAAAGTTCATTTACTTTCTAACAGTCTATTTATATTTTACGTGGCTGTTTCTGTTCAATTTGCTGCACGATGTGCAAAAACATTTATGAAGTTTATTAATTGTATAAAAAGTTCAGTGTGAGCAGGAGGTGTTTTCATTCTGCATCAACAGCTGCACATTTTAATAATTATTCATCAATTCTCTCCTGGTCGATAATTTCAGTTTCATACTGTAGAAAAAGTCATGCAGGTTAAGAAAAGGTTTGTTTCTCTGTGCCTCTGTGATGGACTGGTTACCTGTCCAGGTGTAGCTCCGCCCCTCACTCAGTGATGCCTGAATTAGACACCTGCTGCCTGCGACCCTGAACAGGACCGGGTGGATGCTGTAGAAACATCCATGTACCAGGTTGAACCTGGATCAGAACCGGTCCATTATCTAATATCAGACATAGTGGATGAAATATCAGCATTCATCTGGGAGTTATTTCACAATAGCCGACTGATTATACTCTGGAGATCCATCCCTCTCCTCGTCCTGCTGCCCAGCGAGCATCGTGTGAGAGGATTGTTTTCATTTCTATATTTGAATGAAACTTTCTGCAGATCGCTCTTCAGTTTCCGTACCGATTCTGGGACACAAAGATCCAAAGTGCAGATTACTTTGGTCACATCCCTCCAGCTCCGGAGAAGAGAGGCATGTTCAGTGTTTTCTACGACCTCAATCCACAGGTTTGTTATTTATCTCACTGTAGGGTCTCATCATATGTTTAAAATCAACATTTCAAATCAGCTGATGGACACCAGAATCACAACAATCTGTTTTTATAACTGAGCAACGTTTCTGAAAGGAAATAGACTGATCACATAAATAATCAGTTGCTTCCTTTTTCTAAACAATCAGAGCTGTGTTGTGTTGAATGTAGCCTGTAGCGCCACCTGCTGACCTCAGTTTGTTTTCTAAACCAGCTGATCAAAATATGTTTTTTTAATTAAGCAGCTTTTTAAACTTCAGATGATCTATCCGGTTGAATGAAACAGGTTTTTGTTTTCTGTTGATGAAGGGAAAGCAGGCCGCGCTGATGTCGATCATTTCTGGTGATGCTGTTGCTGCTGTTCGGGATCTGGAGGATAAAGAGGTGGTGGACGAGTGCATGAAGGTCCTACGGGAACTTTTCAAAGAGCAGGTAATGACATTACCTTTAAAAATAAAAGCTCTTATACACCGAGACGCCAGCACTTCTACAGCAGAATCTAAAGGTGCAGTGATTTCCAACCAGCCTGATCATTTCAATAACGAACCAATAAAAGGCCTTAAGACTAAACCTGCAGTCAAAAAGGTTTGATTTTGTGTTCTTGACAGGAAGTTCCTGAGCCTTTGAATTACTTTGTCACTCACTGGAGCAAAGACGTGTGGTCACAGATGTCTTACAGCTTTGTGAAGACGGGCGGCAGCGGAGAGGCCTACGACATTCTGGCTGAAGACGTTCAGGAAAAAGTTTTCTTCGCTGGCGAGGTAACGCTGCTTTTATTTCAGTTTAGACCGACACTCACTTACCCTTTACATCTTGTTTTAATTATTGGACAGAGTTAGGAATCAAACCCTCCTCTGGAAATGGTATGAGCCCCGAAACGACGCATTTCTCAGATTTTATTTTTCTTTTCAGGCCACAAACCGACACTTCCCTCAGACTGTGACTGGAGCCTACCTCAGCGGCATCAGAGAGGCCAGTAAGATGGTTTCCCTGTAGGTTTATCATCTCAGAGCTCTTAAAACACCAGCATGGACTCCCAGAGTCAGCTGCTTCCAATACGAGGGCTGAGCAGGAGTCTCCAGAACCTGCTCAACAGGATGAGTTTTTATTTATACCAGAACCCATCAGATGAAGTTCTATTTGTAGGTGAAGGGTTAGAGTTAATCACAGCCTTGTGGGTTTTCATCCTGTTTTCACCTGAACGATAAGTCTGTGATTCCTTTAGAGAAATTAGGCTGCATGAAACATTGATGAGCTCTCAGGTGTTTCATCATGAACCAGCTGATTATAACTCTAAGTTCATGGTGATCATGAGAGTTAAATGAAAGTTTTAGATAACCGTTTAAACTGTAACTTTTGTGGTAAATGTTTTGGTTAGAATCAGTGACATGAACTGAATGAGAGGAGTTAGATTATCTTCACTAGCACTTTTGATTTAAATAATTAAATAAGTGTTTGATGCGTTAGACGACACTGTTCAGATACACCAGACTCCCTTTTTTTTCTCAGGGATGTTTCAGATAAACAAGCTGTAAATTAAGAAGTTTGGACGGTTCTGAAGAATCAGAAACACTCCGTTATCTGAACAACAACGTTCCTGCGGTTTGGAAACAGAAAACAGCACAATGTTTTCACATGTGATTCATGTTGACGAACAAGGTTTAATGTCTGAATTCACATCTTTGTATCTGTTTATCTTCGTAATCACATGTTGTTTGTTTG
Source organism: Pachypanchax playfairii (assembly GCA_006937955.1). Lineage (NCBI taxonomy): Eukaryota > Metazoa > Chordata > Actinopteri > Cyprinodontiformes > Aplocheilidae > Pachypanchax > Pachypanchax playfairii. Next base: position 1,116,591 of record SSNP01000071.1, read on the forward strand.
ATGTTTGAGTATTTATCCTGTATTTGTGTAATAAACTGAGCTGTCAACTGCCATAAACATCATCTTTACTTGTGTGTGAATATTTGACTCCTCTCATGTTGGTTTCTGAACCACCTTATTGAACATACATAAAGCTGAATTAACACTATATGTAAATAAAAACAAAATGTTTTTTTTCTAACTTAATCTGAGAGCTGATAATCAGACTTCAAACATGATAACTTTCATATTTGATCAATTTTACAGTTCATTTCACAACTTCATTTTTGTTGCTAAGCAACTCGTGATGGACGTGTGATGCGTCATCAACATTCGCCGTCGCGCCTAACCGGAAGTGAAAAAAACATTTCAGCCTGAAAACGGGTGAAACTGGTCCTTGTGGTGTTTTAAATGCAGACACGGTGTTTGCGGGCTGGTGGAACAACACGGAGAACACGGATAAATAAAAGCTGTAAAGCTTGACTGATAAAGGGGGTCCGACCGTGAAGATGGACCGCAGCACCGCCGACTCGGACTCGGATCATCCCGCAGGTAGCTGCTGTTACACCGATGCTCAAGGTTTAACAACACGGTGTGAATCTGATCTGCTGCACTTTAATTCTCACTTTATTTACCCCCGAAGCTCCTTCAGAGACACAAACTGATCATTAATGTAGAGAAAACGTGTAGCCAAAACCTGGTCCAGACTCACCTGTAGTCCTCTAAATGGGCTCTGAATAGATTCAGATGGAGGTTTATTTAGTTTGAGTTTCATTCAAGTAGAAAAACTCCAGGATTCACGCTGCTGGGTCAGAACATCCTGGTGTCTGCAGCAGGTCCAAAAGCCCAGTTCTGTTACGATACAAGCTGGGATCAATGTCCCGTGACAGCACTGGTGTGGATCAGGGTTCTGTGACAGCACTGGTGTGGATCAGGGTTCTGTGACAGCACTGGTGTGGATCAGGGTTCTGTGACAGCACTGGTGTGGATCAGGGTTCTGTGACAGCACTGGTGTGGATCAGGGTTCTGTGATGGTCCTGGTTTTGAAACATCCAGGGCGTCCCTCCTTTTTTACTGAGATAATGTAAAACCATATTGTGTTCACATTCCAACAGCTGAGGAAGAGGAGGAGAGGGGTTCTGTTCCTTTACCTGAGACTCTTCATCACATGTCAGGACTGGAAACATCTCAGTGATGAAGAAACGTGACTCGTGTTTTACTGAACGTGCTGCAGCCTGAAACTCGGACCTGGATCAGCGTTAACTGAAGAAATGATTCTGATTTATTCTGTTTAGTCTGAAATTAAGTTTTTTTAAATTATCCTTTAAAAAGTCTCAGATTATTTTTCTCTTTTTTCAGGTTTTATTCCAGTAAATATTTTACTGTGAAACACTTTGAAACTAAATACATTCGTATTGTTAAAGATTCTCTGGGCTGAATTTCGTAACGCTGATATAAACTGATGGGACTTTCTGTTCTTTACTCTCTCATTTCTCCAACCAATCAGAGAAGAACAAGTCCTGCTCTGATGATGACGAGGACTTCATCCCGCTGTCAAAACTCATGAAGCCACAAAATAACGGGAAGAAGTCATTTGACAACGGCAAGCTGACCTCCAACACAAACTCACAAAAGAACAAAGATGGTGAAGAGAGAAAAGAGATTAACCAAAGTGTTTTACATGAACCTGTTTCTCCAGGTTCTGCGGTTATTCTTTGATTTTTAAATCTTCTCTTTTAGCTTCGGATGATTCGTCAGACGACGAGCCGCTGATAAAGAAGAAAAAAGATTCTGCAGCAGACAAAAAGAAAGCTGATGGTAAAAACAGGTAGTTTCTTCTTTACCTGTCTCCCTTTTCCAACTGATCTTCCTGTTTTCTTTATCGTTCCAGATTCCAACACAGATGACGACAAACCTCTGATCAAAACCACTAAAGCATCAATAAAAAAGCGACGCTCAGTCACGCCAAAAAAATCTGTTATCAAGGAAAAGAAAAGTGAGCTGGAACCTCGTTCAGCAGCTTCGCTGAAGTTCGATCAGATTCACATTTTTATGCATATTTATTATATTACAGTGTCGCCAAGCGAAGATGAAAACTCAGACTATGAGCCAGAAACAAAACGTCAGCTGAGGAGGAAGAAGAAAGAATCTGCTGCGTCTAAAACAGCTCGTTCAGTTTTTAAATCCAGTAGGAGCGCGGCGAGGAAGAGCGGTGAGTACAGAACACAAACTCAACAACCGCACGAGAGTCTCTGCAGATTTAATAATAAATACTGTTTATCTGTTTTTTAGTTAATTACACTCAGACGTCCAGCGAGCACAGCTCAGACGACGAGCCGCTGATAAAGAAGAAAAAAGATTCTGCAGCAGACAAAAAGAAAGCTGATGGTAAAAACAGGTAGTTTCTTCTTTACCTGTCTCCCTTTTCCAACTGGTCTTCCTGTTTTCTTTATCGTTCCAGATTCCAACACAGATGACGACAAACCTCTGATCAAAACCACTAAAGCATCAATAAAAAAGCGACGCTCAGTCACGCCAAAAAAATCTGTTATCAAGGAAAAGAAAAGTGAGCTGGAACCTCGATCAGCAGCTTCGCTGAAGTTCGATCAGATTCACATTCACATTTTTATGCTTTTTTATTATATTACAGTGTCGCCAAGCGAAGATGAAAACTCAGACTATGAGCCAGAAACCAAACGTCAGCTGAGGAGGAAGAAGAAAGAATCTGCTGCGTCTAAAACAGCTCGTTCAGTTTTTAAATCCAGTAGGAGCGCGGCGAGGAAGAGCGGTGAGTACAGAACACAAACTCAACAACCGCACGAGAGTCTCTGCAGATTTAATAATAAATACTGGTTTTCTGTTGTAGTTAATTATGCTGAGACGTCCAGTGAGCACAGCTCAGACGACGAGCCGCTGGCGGTGGTGAAGAAGAAAACAAATGCTTCAAGAGGGAGAAAGATTTCACCAAACAGGAAGAGAACAAAGAAGGAATCGTTCAAAGGTCAGCAGCCTCCTCGTTACAGCTTCTACTAGAACTACAGGCTCTGTCTCAGCCTCCACCTGCAGGGGGTCACTAACTTTCTGATAGACAGGAAGTAGCAGGTGAGACTGGGAAAATCCCCCAGGGATATGTCCTGTCCCCCCAGGGATGTGTCCTGTCCCCCCAGGGATGTGTCCTGTCCCCCCAGGGATGTGTCCTGTCCCCCCGGGGATGTGTCCTGTCCCCCCGGGGATATGTCCTGTCCCCCCAGGGATGTGTCCTGTCCCCCCAGGGATATGTCCTGTCCCCCCCGCTGCTCCTCCAGCGATCCATCTGTTAAACTCCTGAAGTTTGCAGACAACATGATGGTCACAGTCCTCATCAGGGACGGAGACGAAGTGGACCAGCTGGTCCTTTGGTGCAGTCAGAACCATCTAGAGCTCAACACTATGTTGAGATAGCAGGGGACTTCATGAGGAGCCTCCACCCCTGTCCCCCATTATCATACACAACACAGCTGTAACTATGGTGGACAAGTTCAGGTTTCTGAGGACCGGCATCACCCAGGACCTGAACTGGACAGCCAAGATAGATACACGGTCATGAAGAAGGTCCAGCAGAGGTTGAACTTCCTGCAGCAGCTCAAGAAGTTCAACTTGCTACAGGAGCTGCTGGTGAACTTCTACAGAACCGTCACCGAGTCTCTGCTGGTCCATCACAGTCTGGTTTGGTTCTGCAACCAGACTAGACAGAAACAGACTGCAGAGAGGATCACTGGTGCTGATCTGCCTTCCAACCAGGACCTGGACTCCTCCATCCAGGACCTGGACTCCTCCAACCAGGACCTGGACTCCTCCAACCAGGACCTGGACTCCTCCAACCAAGACCTGGACTCCTCCAACCAGGACCTGGACTCCTCCAACCAGGACCTGGACTCCTCCAACCAGGACCTGGACTCCTCCAGCAGGGACCTTCTCACCAGGATCTCACCTCTTCTCTCCCCTCAGGATGGAGCTACAGATCACTGAACACCAAAACCACCAGATCCAAGACCAGTTTCTTTCTCTCATGAAATAATGAGATTTTATCTGTATAAACAGCTTCAAACACCAATCAGACACGATGCTGCTGAATGTCTCTGCTGTATGTCTTCTATGTCTCATAATGTCTCTTTATATTTACATGTCTGTCTGTAAGGACCAGAACTGATAAGAACCAGAGACAAATTCATAGTGTGTAATATACTGGACCTGGTTCTGGTTCAAACACTAACCTGTTATATTTTAAAAGACTCTTCACCTTCAGACAACAACTCAGATGAAGATGATGAACCTCTTGTGAACCTCATCACCAAGAGGAAGAAACCAGAGAAGAAGAGCAACATGTCGCGAAGCAGAGCATCAAAAAGAACAAAAGGTAGTTTGACATGACCCGAATATTTAACCACTATTTGAACATGAAACTATAACGTGTCCTAAATCTGCACTGCTGTGACTGTTGGACAGAAATCAGTGATGAAAGCTGTGACGAGGATCCGCTGGTTAATCTGGTAACAAAGAGCCAAGAAAAAAGAAACAAACCAAAAACACCAGCACAGAAGAAGAAACAAACAACTTCTAAAACATCCAGGAAAAAGTCTGAAACAGGTACAAACTCAGGCAGCGATGCTGATCAGTGTCTCTGTTTCCTGTTCAGTTTGTCTGTATTAGTCACAACAGATTGTCCTCATGAGGAAACCTCCAGCTGTCTGTGGCTTTAGATGTTTCATCACAGCCGCTTGGTTAAATCGGACGGCCATCGCGGTTCCAGCAGAGAAAATATGAAATGTGTGTTTATCTGTTTAACCAGATGTTTTTGTTCCAGATGAATCGAGTGACGTTTCAGAGGACGAAGTTGGAAATGAGACGATTAAACACCCGGACGTGACCAAAACAGTGCGAATCATTCTGAAGAGGTGCGACAATGACGTGCCAACAGGAAGTCTGAAGAACTCCAGAACAGGTGCAGATGTTATACCAGATGTTGTTGGTTGTTTGGTGAAACATGAAGTGTTCTGATGATGCTGATGTTCTCCACAGGAGAAGCACAGATCCATCACAAACCCACTAACGGAAACTCTGAGGATTCATCCGGCTGAACGCAGACGAACAAGTTTCTTTATCACCTACATTTTTAATCACAGTTTAATTTTAGGACCAAATTTTTCACCCTCGTTGAAGCTTGTGTTTCATATTTTTATTCATGTCTGTTTGCTTCCATCAAGAATAACAGTTGAAAACTTGTTGTGAGGTTTTGTTGAGTTTGCATGCAGCTGTAAACATCTGCATCCACAAACTTTACCTTCACTTTTATATCTGTGGTCAGTACGATTCAAGTCAAATATTCCTGTAGTTGTTAAGAAGCTCGTCTCGTGGATTAAAGATTTTTCATAAAAATTTTTATGAGCAAAATGTTTTTTATTTTAGTTCCCTGAAAAAAAAAAGAAATTAAAATGAAAGAAATCAGCTTTTTAAAACTCTGAGTTGTACGAATGATATTTGGTTTGAATATTAGCGATTTGGTTTGTGAATGAATCCGATCTGAAACTTAAAGCAGCTGGTTGAGCTGAAATCTGGTTCAGAATCAGAACCTTTTTATTAAAGACCCACTCCGATGAAAATTGTGTTTTTCATGTTATTAACATGTTCTTGTGGTATTTTTCTGAAGCTAGAGGACGTATCTTAAGCAAATTAAACTCAAAATTGTATTTCTGACTATTTCTGCCTTTAAATCGCTGTGACTCAGTAGCAACGCTAAAATACATCTACAACAGACTGGATTTGTGACGTAGGAACTCCAGTAGGCGGGGCCACAAGCTCTTCCTCCAAGTTAGCATAAAAAGAGAGCGCTAAACAACGGGGGGGAGATCCTCTGCACCAACAGCTCTGCACAAAGCGAGGCGAATTGCTAATGAGCTACTGCTGCTATGCCGAAACTACTTCCTAGAAAGCAGCACAAATTTTGTAATTTTGGGTAAAAATGCCATAATCATAATTTAGGACCACTCAGACGCTTTAAGTAGATCAAAAGATGATCAGAGTGGGTCTTTGAAGTCAATGAAAATGTTCATCTGTGTCTTTAATGTTGACTCATGCAGTGAGTTCTGTGAGTATTGATAATAAATTTTTGGTATTTTCTTGAAATGTGTTAAAACTTGTTTTTATTAATGGATTTGTTATATATTGTGTTTTTGAGGAATAACAATTGGGACTGAGAATAAAATGCAAACAAACATCATCATGTTTCTCTGTGATACCAGACGAACTGTTTCAGAACATTAAAAGCTTTAAGTCAGGTGAGTTCTGGTGAGTAAATCTACATTTTTAAATATTTCTGGGCCTGACTGTATGTCCTTCCAAAACAACTGAAACTAAAGTTTATTGGTAAAATGAATAAAAATCATTAAAACATTCAGATTGTTGGATTTAGTGATCTATAGTGGCAGAAGTAGAAACTTTCAGATTAAAAAAGTTAAAAAAAAACTTCAGCTTCTTAGCTCCACTCTGAGGCTCACGCATGCGCAGAGGAAGCAAACAGCGGCAATTGTAGTTTGTATTTTACTCTTTTTTTAGTTTTCGTTCTACACATAAGGAGCAAGGAGTTAATATTAGGGTCAGGTGTTAACGGGTAGAGACCTGAGATCATAGACATATATAAAGGCTTTTGTATAATGCATTTTTAAATTGTACTGTATATTCTTCCTGAGACTGTTACCTGCTCCTTTCTTTTATTTTTGTGGTGTCCGAAGCGGAAATGACGCAGCGAGTTTCGGTTTTAATCTTGAACCTAGGCGCAGAAATGGAGCCAAGAAGTAAGGAGAAGTGAATAAAACAGTAAAGTAAGTTATTCACTCTCTCTCTCTCTTTGTGTATGTGTGTCACTGCGCACACTCTGTCTGAACGTTTCACCTGGACAGGTAACTATCGGCTTAACAGTTTGTGTAAAAATGTCGGTATAAACATTTGTCTATGAAGCACAGGTTTTTTTATTTACCAAAGTTTTATCAGACATATTTATTTACTTATTTATTTAATCATTGTGATTTTTTTCTTGCGCTGGAAACGACAGATACACACCTGACACCTGCTTTCACTTCCGGTGAGACGCTTCATGACATAGACATTATATACATGTCTATGCTTCATTAAGTTTAGACGGATTAAAGAGGTCGAAGGTCAAACTGCTTGAAAACAGGTTTTAAAACGAGATAGAAATAAAGTCATTTAATGCAACAAAATGGAAACATTCACCTTTAATGTCACATGATCTATCTGTTTGATCATGTGACTTTCTAAAAAAGAACTTTTGCTTTATTTATGATTGATCTTTAAAGCTGTTTTCAATTCTGAAGCTTCAACAGGACATAAAACCAGAATCTGAATGCTAACATGATGGTAATCTGTTCCGTCCAGGTCAAAGGTCAGACCACACAGGTCAGATGTCACTCAGCTGGCAGGTCAAAGGTCAGACCACACAGGTCAGATGTCTCTCAGCTGGCAGGTCAAAGGTCAGACCACACAGGCCAGATGTCACTCAGTTTGCAGGTCAAAGGTCAGACCACACAGGTCAGATGTCTCTCAGCTGGCAGGTCAAAGGTCAGACCACACAGGCCAGATGTCACTCAGTTTGCAGGTCAAAGGTCAGACCACACAGGTCAGATGTCACTCAGCTGGCAGGTCAAAGGTCAGACCACACAGGTCAGATGTCTCTCAGCTGGCAGGTCAAAGGTCAGACCACACAGGTCAGATGTCACTCAGCTGGCAGGTCAAAGGTCAGACCACGCAGGTCAGATGTCACTCAGCTGGCAGGTCAAAGGTCAGACCACACAGGCCAGATGTCACTCAGCTGGCAGGTCAAAGGTCAGACCACACAGGCCAGATGTCACTCAGCTGGCAGGTCAAAGGTCAGACCACACAGGCCAGATGTCACTCAGCTGGCAGGTCAAAGGTCAGACCACACAGGCCAGATGTCACTCAGCTGGCAGGTCAAAGGTCAGACCACACAGGCCAGATGTCACTCAGGTTGGAAGCTGTCATGTTCTGATGTGATGAAACGTCTTCAGTAGCGTCTGGAAGGTTCTTGATGTTTCTGTAACTCTGGATGTTCCTGTTGTTCTCAGATGGATTTCCCGGTGGAGGCGACGCTCCAGCTTGATCATTTCTCAGATGAGTCTGTGGTGTGGAGTCTACTCAAGTCACATGACTTTCAGGTCACTGATCTGGGCGGCGGTCAGTTGCGGGTTCAGGGCAGGTTTCTGGAGCTCAAAGCCGTGAAGGCTCATTTGGAAAAGATTATTAAGTCAAAGGAAACTTCATCCACGCGTCCTCCAACCAAAGGAATATCCAAATACTACAGAGATGAAGGCAGATCTCAGTCCAGAGTCAAGTCTCTGTCTTTATCCCCCTCAGGCTCCTCCCACAGACATCAAGCATCTCAGGACTACAGAACCTCCTCGCCTCCGGACCAGCAGGCGTCTGGAGGGGAGATGATTGTTGTCGATGCAGATGTGTTCAGGTACATCGTCAAACTCAGAAAAAAAGATTTTGAGAACATCCAGACCTGTCACCATGTAGAAATAAAAGTGAAGGAAGATGATGACAGCACCACCCTCACTCTGAAGGGGCGGAGCTCCAAGATGGCGCTCAGTAAACTACAGAGTCTCCTGGAGGATCTAAACAAATCGCTGAGAACACAGGAAGTCCCTCTGATGGACCTGAGCGTCCAAGGATGGGATCTTTTACGTGGAATCCAGAAAAACCAAAACATCTCAGGGTCTGTTCTGGTCTGTGAGATGCATGACAGACTCCACCTCATCGGACCGTCAACAGAGAGCTACGAGCTGAAGCAAAGACTGCTGGGAAAACCCATCCACCAATCAGAACACAGAAGGAGGACCAGGGATCAAATCTCCAGAGGGAGGAGCAGCTCTCTGCCGCCGACCTATCAAAAGAGCTCAGAAAGAGTCAATGGTCCTGGTCCTGGTCCTGGTCCTGGTCCTGGTCCCGGTCCTGGGCCGTCTTCTGGAGGAGCTGCAGGTTTCTCCCAATCAAAAGATGACAATCCAACTGGAGGTTCTGCTCAGCGTGGAGCTCAGAGGAGACGAAGTCTCTCTGAGTCCAGAGAAAAGAATCAGACAGGAAAACTCCAGGAGACGAACATAAAAATGACTCGTGAAAAACCCAAAAGAAAAAGTTTTTGTTTAAACGTTTGGCCTTTTAAAGGAAGAAAGAAGAAATGAAGGCTGTGTGTGTGTGAGGAGCGACGCCGCTCAGCGTTTTATCCTGACGAATCAGAGTTTAACTCTTATTTATATAAAACACAATGAATGTAGGCTGATGTGTAAATTCATTCATGATCAGCTGTTTGAATCATGACAAATCAACGAGTCGCTAAACAGTTTGTTTTCAATGTTAATGAAATAAATTCTTTCATAGTTTCATGTTTGTTTTGTTAAACCGTCCTTATGGAAACTGAAACAGATGACAGGAAGTGGGAGGAGGAAGTGAGTGAGAGGAAGTTTGGATGTCTGATGAGGATCTGAGAGGTAACTGCAGTCACACAAACAGCAGAGTGAAGATTTACAGAAAATCACGTTGGAATCCTGAAACCCGGCAGGTGTCAGGAAACAGATGGATTCTCTGCAGAAGGTACGTGTTCGTCCCGTCACGCCTGAAACAAAGTCTGGAGTTAGGAGATTATTTAATCCAGCAGAACTCAGCTGAGATGACGTTCATTCAGTTCATGTTCAGGTCGGATTACCAGCTGTCAATGTAAACACACTGACCGCATCAGCTGATTAAGGGTCATTCAGTTCAAACCAGGTTTATCAACTTGTCACTCATTAAGAAATCTGATAAAAAAGCTTCATTTATTTAATCTTAAGAGGTTTTTAATTCAATGTTGATTGTTTTTAACACGTTTTAATGTAAAATTGTTTTGACAGTGTAGATTTAAAAAAATAGAATAAAGTATTTGTTATATGAATTAACTTAAATTTTATCTGCTTTTAAAAATTAGCAGCAGTTTATTTGTCCAGCAGGGGGCGCCGTGCACCCACCCAAAAACTCAAGGTCTAATTTTTAGTTGAGTAATTTTTTTATATCAGTCTAATAAAGTTTAATGGGAGTGAAGTTTTTAAAATAAGGACATTATCAGGTTATTAAAGAATCTCTTTATTGTTTATGTATTTGTATTCAAGTCTGTTTTTATTCGTAAGATCATGTAGAAGTGAATATTTACACTGAAATATTTAAAGGAAATGAAAAGTTTGTATAAAATGTAAAAGTTAACAGAATGAATGAATCTGAAAACAGAAGTTAGAGTTTCTGCATGTCTGAGTCATGCGCAGCGTTGCGCCACTCGTCTGGGCGTGAAGAGAAAAACTGTAGAAACATGTTGAACTTTAGAGACGTGAAGTCATGATGCATCATCAGTGTCTCATCACGCAGGAACAAACGTCTCCGTTAGTTTAACATGTTTCAGTTTTCTGAACCTAAAGAGACAAAATGTTTGATCAGAAGACGTTTCAGCTGTAGCATCAAAAATCTGTTTGTTACAAAATCCTGATAAAAACATCACGTTTAGTTAATCTGCTAAAACTGAACCAAGAACCAGAACCATGATCCAAACACAGCAGCTGGTCTACAAAAGGTTCAGTCAAAGTCCAGATCTGAACCTGACTGAGATGCTGGTGGACCTTCAGAGACCTGAACCTGACTGAGATGCTGGTGGACCTTCAGAGACCTGAACCTGACTGAGATGCTGGTGGACCTTCAGAGACCTGAACCTGACTGAGATGCTGGTGGACCTTCAGAGACCTGAACAAGACTGAGATGCTGGTGGACCTTCAGAGACCTGAACCTGACTGAGATGCTGGTGGACCTTCAGAGACCTGAACCAGACTGAGATGCAGGTGGACCTTCAGATACCTGAACAGAAACTGAGGAACTTACAGAACTAAAGAAGTGGATCAGAGCGGGTCAGAACTCCACCTGAACATGAGAGACTGATGAGGTTTAACAGAAGGTTAATAGTGAGAGTTCCTGCAGCTGAAGGAGGTTCTGTTGGACCACCAGGTGGACTCAGTTCTTGATGGACTTTAAACTGACACGGTGTAACACGTTTACCTGAGGTAGGGTTTTATTTGGACCTCGTAATTAGCAGATGATTTATTTAATCGATGTTTCCATAAGATTCTTATTGTTCTGTGTTTTACAGACCGATGCTCAGGTATCAGAACCGCTAACAGAACTCTCCAGAACTCGTTGACATGAGGAGGAGCTAATGAAATGTTTTCAGGAGGATAATCAGGACTGGAGTTCAAATAGAAGTGAAAACTCCATCACTGTTTATCGTTAGTCTTACATCAGTCGTCTCTCCTGACTCACTGTTCTCCATCTTTAAAAACTGAACTCAGGATCGGTTCAGTTCCAGACCCGAGTCCAGAGTTTCAGGATGTCTGTGAACGCATCGTTTCTCTACAGCAAAAACACCTTCAACAGTCTGAAAACTCTCCAGTTAATATCTAAAACATCTAAAACGGTGTGAAGACTTGTTTGGAACGTTTTAAACTAACCAGGTAGATCAGGGGTGCCCAAAGTCGGGCCTCGAGGGCCACTATCCTGCATGTTTTAGATGTGTCCCTGCTTCAACACACCTGATTCTAATCTGCAACATCTCAGCAAGTCCAGCAGAAGCATGTTAACGACCCATTCATCTGCATCAGGTGTGCTAAAGCAGAGGAACATCCAAAACATGCTGGATATTGGCCCTTGAGGCCTGGAGTTGGACACCCCTGAGGTAGATGATCTGATCTGGGATGTTTAATTTGTCTCCGTTTGAAGTGAAGTTGCTTCTTGCTGGTAAAGTTTCACGTCCTTCTCTCTGTGTTCTTTTCTGTGACATGGAGATAAAATGAAAACGTCCTGAATGAGTGACGTGTTGATGAGAAGTGCAGCCTGGTGGCAGGAAGAGAACCGCAGCAGGATGCAGAAGTGGTGTGAGCTCTTAAAGATAGACTCCAGTTATTTATACTGAGTGACAGCATGACGTGCTGCAGCTTGTAGACCGCAGCTCTGCGTGCATCAAGTATACTAAGATCACGCCACGCCTACAGCACAGTCTGAACTACCGGCCTCACACTTCTCTTTCTGCTTCCTCGAGCTGATCTCCGAGCCCTTCACCTTCTTGTTGTTTGTGTGTTTGCTGAACGCAGGTGGAGATGGCGGAGCTGGAGGGTTTGGAGTTTGGGAAGTCTGACTTCGTTCTGCTGGATGAGGTGACGATGGAGCAGTTTATGGACAACCTGAAGCTGAGGTAAGGACTGAGGAAGAAGAGACGGGAGGACGCAGCTGGGGATGTTAGAGGCTCTCTGTTCCTGATACATGAAGAAAACTGCTCCTGTCTTTGTTTAATAGATTACTGATAAAGTTCAGTTAATAGAAATGATCTGATTAACTGTAAAACACTGAGTAGAAACAGGCTGTTTAATCTGCTGACGGAGGGTGGGAGGATAAAACCTGACGGAGTTTTTGAGTCACCTCTGCCTCCTCTTTCCCGCTCAGCCTCAGATATCAACCTGTAGTTAATCCGATCATCATCTGGATTCTGAGAAGACACGTAATGAAACTAGTCATTCTGTCCATCTTCAGGTAGAAGCAGGAGCTCTGGTCTGGTCTGATCTTCTGCTCCTTCAGGTGGAACTTTAACTCTGTTCATGTCTCTGAGTTCAGATTGTTTCTGACTTCAAGCTGTAAGAAGTCACACAACCGCTTTTCACCTGTTTTCATTCAAAGCTGTAAAACACTTCAACATAATCCCATCATGTTTTTAGATGAATGTTCCTGCTGCTCAGATGGATCCGACCTTCGTGTGTTTAAATGTTCAGTTTTCTACAGGAGCCTGAGGAGACCATGTTTAGAGAGGGACTCCTGAAATCTGATTGGACAGATTTGTGACAGATGAAACGTTCGGCATTTTTAAACATGTTGATGCAGCTTCCTGAAACGTGTAACATGCTTTGGTTAGAGTACCACAGAACCACATCCCCCCACGCCCTGCCTGTCACAGCCCCCCCCCCCCTCACCACCTGGGTGTCACTCCTCCTCTGTCAGTTACCTTCTCCATGGGGCCTTGTGTTGGTTCAATTCCTCTTCAGTAATCTGACAAACCGTCACTTACAGGTGATGATTCAGTTATTTGTTTTTGTGGTGATGGTAACTAAATCCAACAGATCACTAACTTACATCTTCTTTGACGTGTGTCTGCAAACAAAGTGAGAATTACATGTTACCTGACAAAAAGAACATGTAACATGTAACATGTAGCTCCTTTGACCCATGTGGGATGTAAGTTCAACTCAAAAACACACTGGAAGTTACGCAAAGCTGAGACGCCCTTTGAACCACCAAGTTTCATTTCCTGCTTTCGGTGTGCAAACACTTGTGTCACTTCCTGTCATCTCTGCATGACATCAAGGTGCTTCTGAAAGCTTCAGCTTGAGGGTTTTATATTTGATAAATTCATGAATCAAGCTTCCAGGTGTCACATGAAAGCAGGATCTTTAATAACAGCTGTGTGATGCGTTTCATCTGTGCAGGTTTGAGAAGGGTCGGATCTACACCTACATCGGGGAAGTGGTCGTCTCTGTTAACCCCTACAGGGAGATGGACATTTATGGTAAAGACACCATTGATGCGTATCGAGGCCGAGAGCTGTATGAAAACCCTCCTCACCTGTACGCCGTGTCCGATGCTGCGTATAAGGCCATGAAGAGACGAGCTAAAGACACCTGCATTGTCATCTCAGGTACATGTTTCAGACATTTCCATCATTAAAATGTCCCAGCAGAGGTCGAGTCTTAATGCATCTGATGACCTGGAACATCCTGATGTCATCAGAACATCTGGAGGTTAAAACTTTAACCAGGGAAAATTAATTCTGTTAGAACAAAGTTAAGACGTGGTTTTATCTGACTAGAACAAGTCAGAATCATGTCAGTCAAGTTCACAGTGTCTCAGTTACTGGAGTCGTTATTTCATATCATGATGTCATATTTATTTATAAAGCACTTTACAGTATGACCAGTACAGTCAACCAAAGTGCTGTACAAAATAAATAAAACCACTAAAAACAACATATAAGAACATGAGAAGTAAAGATGTAGATGTAAAAGAGCTCATAGCAGCCATAGAGAATTACAAATAAAATCCTAAAATCAGCCGTTAAGACACGTCAGACATATGTGAGATGTTACAGGTCAGTGATGAAATCTCAGACAGGAAACATGTTAATTCAGCATCACAGGTGTGTTTTTAAATAAGCATGTCAAATAAAACACGAGACGATAAAAAGGACCCAAACAACAAGTTAAATTCTTAGTTTACTCTTAATTTTTAAAATAAAAGACAAAATACATTTTTTAACAAGCCAACGATGACGCTAACAGCTACAGTTCTTTACATTTCTGTCATATTCACACACATGTTGACAAATATAATCACTTAGTAAAAGTTAGTAGTAAATTTCACATCTTACTGGTTTATATATTTAATGAGTTTAATTGATTTGATCCTTTATTCAGATGTTTCACCCTCTTAGTGATCAAAATGAGACAGTTGTAACTACACATATAAGACTAAAACAAAAAGTAAAATTAAATATGACATTGTTAATGTTCCTGTTTGTAGAGGACAGAACTCGTACATCACGGTTTTTCTGAGCAAGCAGAGAACGTCGAGTTTCAGAATGAAGATGAATCTGTTGAATGTTTCAAATTGCTTAACGAGTTATCAGGAAATCTCAAAGTTTGAATGTTTTTGTGTTTCAACATTTACTGTGTGAAACTTTCAGATTCAGCGTTCGCTTCTTGTTGTGATTAAAATGTGACCGTGTTTCTACAACAGTGATAAAAATAAACTGTCGAGTTTGAAACGACTGCTGCGTTTGTCAGAATTCAGATCATTACTCGTGTGGTCTCGATGGTTTGTATAAAGAGTGAGAACATCAACAGGAAGTAGAGTCTGATGGAGTTCACTAATAATAATGTTTCATGGTATTTTATATATTATCTCATTGTGTTTTAGGTGAAAGTGGAGCAGGAAAAACAGAAGCCAGTAAATACATCATGCAGTATATTGCTGCCATCACTAACCCCAGCCAGAGGGCCGAGGTGGAGAGGTGAGCTTGTTTTCTGAAGGTAATCCTGCATCAATCCTCCCACCCTAGTGACACTTTCTCTTCATCAATGTGATGGATCAGTGTGAAGAACGTGCTGCTCAAGTCCAACTGTGTGCTGGAGGCCTTCGGGAACGCCAAAACCAACCGCAACGACAACTCCAGCCGCTTTGGGAAGTACATGGACATCAACTTCAACTTTAATGGGGATCCAACCGGAGGACACATCAACAACTACCTGCTGGAGAAGGTGAGAGAACATCTTTGAGCAGGTGTGTCAGTGATGCTGCGTGTTGATGCTGCGTGTCGGTGCTGCGTGTCGATGCTGCGTGTTGATGCTGCGTGTTGATGCTGCGTGTTGATGCTGCGCGTCGATGCTGCGTGTCGATGCTGCGCGTCGATGCTGCGCGTCGATGCTGCGCGTCGATGCTGCGCGTCGATGCTGCGTGTCGATGCTGCGCGTCGATGCTGCGCGTCGATGCTGCGCGTCGATGCTCCGTGTCGGTGCTGCGTGTCGATGCTGCGCGTCGATGCTGCGTGCTGATGCTGCGCGCCGATGCTGCGCGCCGATGCTGGGTGTCGATGCTGCGTGCCGATGCTGCGTTTTGATGCTGCGTGTCGATGCTGCGTCTTGATGCTGCGTGTCGATGCTCGGTGTCGATGCTGCGTCTTGATGCTGCGTGTCGATGCTGGGTGTCGATGCTGCGTCTTGATGCTGCGTGTCGATGCTGCGTCTTGATGCTGCGTCTTGATGCTGCGTCTTGATGCTGCGTCTTGATGCTGTGTGTCGATGCTGCGTCTTGATGCTGTGTGTCGATGCTGCGTCTTGATGCTGTGTGTCGATGCTGGGTGTCGATGCTGCGTCTTGATGCTGCGTGTCGATGCTGGGTGTCGATGCTGCGTCTTGATGCTGCGTCTTGATGCTGCGCGTCGATGCTGCGCGTCGATGCTCCGTGTCGGTGCTGCGTGTCGATGCTGCGCGTCGATGCTGCGTGCTGATGCTGCGCGCCGATGCTGCGCGCCGATGCTGGGTGTCGATGCTGCGTGCCGATGCTGCGTTTTGATGCTGCGTGTCGATGCTGCGTGTTGATGCTGCGTGTCGATGCTGCGTCTTGATGCTGCGTGTTGATGCTGCGTCTTGATGCTGCGTCTTGATGCTGTGTGTCGATGCTGCGTCTTGATGCTGCGTGTCGATGCTGCGTCTTGATGCTGCGTGTCGATGCTGGGTGTCGATGCTGCGCGTCGATGCTGCGCGTCGATGCTGCGTGTCGATGCTGCGTGTCGATGCTGCGTGTCGATGCTGCGCGTCGATGCTGCGTGTTGATGCTGCGTGTTGATGCTGCGCGTCGATGCTGCGTGCTGATGCTGCGCGCCGATGCTGCGCGCCGATGCTGGGTGTCGATGCTGCGTGTCGATGCTGCGTGTCGATGCTGCGTGTCGATGCTGCGTGTCGATGCTGCGTGTCGATGCTGCGTCTTGATGCTGCGTGTCGATGCTCGGTGTCGATGCTGCGTCTTGATGCTGCGTGTCGATGCTGGGTGTCGATGCTGCGTCTTGATGCTGCGTCTTGATGCTGCGTGTTGATGCTGCGTGTCGATGCTGCGTGTCGATGCTGCGCGTCGATGCTGCGCGTCGATGCTGCGCGTCGATGCTGCGCGTCGATGCTGCGTGTCGATGCTGCGCGTCGATGCTGCGTGCTGATGCTGCGCGTCGATGCTGCGTGTCGATGCTGCGTCTTGATGCTGCGTGTCGATGCTGCGTCTTGATGCTGCGTCTTGATGCTGCGTGTCGATGCTGCGTCTTGATGCTGCGTGTCGATGCTGCGTCTTGATGCTGCGTCTTGATGCTGCGTGTCGATGCTCGGTGTCGATGCTGCGTCTTGATGCTGCGTGTCGATGCTGGGTGTCGATGCTGCGTCTTGATGCTGCGTCTTGATGCTGCGTGTCGATGCTGCGTCTTGATGCTGCGTGTCGATGCTGCGTCTTGATGCTGCGTGTCGATGCTCGGTGTGATGCTGCGTGTTGATGCTGCGTGTCGATGCTGGGTGTCGATGCTGCGTGTCGATGCTGCGTGTCGATGCTGCGCGTCGATGCTGCGCGTCGATGCTGCGCGTCGATGCTGCGCGTCGATGCTGCGCGTCGATGCTGCGTCTTGATGCTGCGTGTCGATGCTGCGTCTTGATGCTGCGTGTCGATGCTCGGTGTCGATGCTGCGTCTTGATGCTGCGTGTCGATGCTGGGTGTCGATGCTGCGTCTTGATGCTGCGTGTTGATGCTGCGTCTTGATGCTGCGTCTTGATGCTGCGTGTCGATGCTGCGTGTTGATGCTGCGTGTTGATGCTGCGTGTCGATGCTGCGTGTCGATGCTGCGTGTTGATGCTGCGTGTCGGTGCTGCGTGTCGATGCTGCGTCTTGATGCTGCGTCTTGATGCTGCGTGTCGATGCTGCGTCTTGATGCTGCGTCTTGATGCTGCGTTTTGATGCTGCGTGTCGATGCTGCGTGTTGATGCTGCGTGTCGATGCTGCGTGTCGATGCTGCGTGTCGATGCTGCGTGTCGATGCTGCGTGTCGATGCTGCGCGTCGATGCTGCGTGTCGATGCTGCGCGTCGATGCTGCGCGTCGATGCTGCGCGTCGATGCTGCGCGTCGATGCTGCGCGTCGATGCTGCGTGTCGGTGCTGCGTGTCGATGCTGCGTGTTGATGCTGCGTGTTGATGCTGCGTGTTGATGCTGCGTGTCGATGCTGCGTGTCGATGCTGCGTGTCGATGCTGCGTGTCGATGCTGCGTGTCGATGCTGCGCGTCGATGCTGCGTGTCGATGCTGCGTGTTGATGCTGCGTGTCGATGCTGCGTCTTGATGCTGCGTGTCGATGCTGCGTCTTGATGCTGCGTCTTGATGCTGCGTCTTGATGCTGCGTCTTGATGCTGTGTGTCGATGCTGCGTCTTGATGCTGCGTCTTGATGCTGCGTCTTGATGCTGCGTGTCGATGCTGCGTCTTGATGCTGTGTGTCGATGCTGCGTCTTGATGCTGCGTCTTGATGCTGCGTGTCGATGCTGCGTGTCGATGCTGCGTGTCAATGCTGCATGTGGAACATTTTAAAAAATCCACTGAATTTATTCAGTATGATTTAAAAGCTGGCGGGAACATGATGCAGCAGGTAAAATCTCGATCTCAGTTTGAGTCGGTCGTGCTGTTCAGCTTGTTCAGAGTGTCTGTATATGATCATGATGGTTTTTCTGTTGAAGTCCAGGGTGGTCCAGCAGCACCAGGGGGAGAGGAACTTTCACTCCTTCTACCAGGTAAACGAAGCTCTGCTTAGTAAATCTGTATGAATCTGCACAAACTAACAATCCAACAGTTCATTGGAACTGAACTGAGATGTTGGCTGTGTTTCTCCAGCTGTTGCGTGGAGGATCTGAGGACATGCTGATGTCATTTCACCTGCAGAAGGATCCAGTTCTCTACGTTTACACCAGAGAAGGAGCTGCAGCCGCGGTGAGTGGATCATCTTAAGGTTTCAGAGAAGGACAGGAAGCAGGATGTTAAAAACCCTGTCCTGTAGTAAAACTGCACCATCAACACATTCAGACCTTATGAAGAGTTTGTTTCTGTGTTTCAGACTTCCAACAACGATCGCTCAAACCACAAAGCGGTGAAGAGTGCGCTTGAGGTGATCGGCTTTTCACAAGAAGAGATAACCTCCATTTATCAGATCCTCGCCTCCATTTTACTTCTGGTAGGATTTCATTGTGAAAAGATCAGACCATGTGCACGTTTACTGGATGACGAACACATAAACATCAATAAAAACATCTCAGTGTAATAACTCCCGCTACTCTTTGGTTTAACTGGAAATCTGAAGAGTTTTATATTTTTAGAGAAGAAACTCATGAGACTTCTTAAATCTTCTGAAAATGATTGAATTCTAATAAAATATTGAAAATATTGTTTAATGTTTGGTACATGAGACGTTTCTGCAGGAAACTTCTCATTAATCTGCAGTTATTGAGCAGAATGAGAGTTAAACACTTAAAATCTTATTTACAAACAATAATTAAATATTGATCTGTTTTCCAGGTTAACAGATAATTTAGTTTTATACAGATGATTCAAGTAGTTTTAGTGAGTTAGTAGTTTAGTGTTCTCGTGTCACCTTTCAGGGTAACCTGCAGTTCCAGTGTGACGGTGAGACAGTTCAGATCTTGGGACTCGACACTGTGAGCCACATCGCGGAGCTGACGGCTACAGATCCAGACAGCATCAGTAAGAGTCTGCTGTACCGAACCGTGGCCACCGGCGGCGGAGAGGTCATCGAAAAGGGTCACACTGAGCAAGACGCCTGCTTTGGGCGGGACGCCTTCGCCAAGGTGCCGTTTCTGAACCGTCCTTCACTCTGGATGATGAGATTTAAAATGATAATGATGTTTCTTTGTGTTTATCTGGCGGCGGCGCTGCAGGCCCTCTATGAAAGGCTTTTCGGTTGGATCGTGAGTCGCATCAACAGCGTGATTGAAGTGAAAGACTACAACCCAGTGCTGCACGGGAAGAACACGGTTATAGGTGTGCTGGATATCTACGGCTTTGAGATCTTTGACAACAACAGGTTTGTTTGTTTTGGTGTTTCGACACTTTTCATTCCTGTCTGACGTTTCGTCACTGATGTTGCTCAAGTTTCTCTTCCTGTGTTGTCGTACAGTTTTGAACAGTTCTGCATCAACTACTGCAACGAGAAGCTGCAGCAGCTGTTTATCGAGCTGATCCTCCAGCAGGAACAAGATGAATACCAGAGAGAAGGAATCACCTGGCAGCATGTGAGCAGATCCACACACACACACATGATGAAACATGTCTGCATATGTTTCTTTCTTCTTATTCTCAGGATTCATGAAACTCTCTTTAAGATTACTTTGTGTTTCAGCTTCATCATCATCATCATTCTTTTTTAAAACACATTTTAAAGGTGCCCTGTCACACTTTGGTCATGAAGTATTAACCTGTAATATGAATCATTTTATAACTAAAAATATTAGGAAACACTGATTTCCAGCTGTTAAAGCTCAGAGGAATCCGACTGCTTGTATTAAGGCTTTTACTCAAACTAAATTCTTCAGGCTTCTCAACTGCATGACCTGGTGAATATTAATGAGCAAAATCAGTGTGATGTCACAATGATAGGGTTTTCAAACTCACCTGATTCCTGCACCTCGTTTAAGTGAAAAAACAGAAAGAGAAATTATTGTGCAACTAATTTTCAGATTGGAGGGTTTTTCTTGCTGAGTCACATAAACCAGAACCTCAGTCTGAGTTCTGACCCGTTTCGGTTAAAGTCACACTAAAACACGAGTTTGTTTCTTCTGTGGTTCTTCAGATCGATTACTTCAACAACCAGATCATCGTCGACCTCGTGGAGCAGCCGCACAAAGGCATCCTCTCCATCCTGGATGAAGCTTGTCTCACAGTTGGTAAAGTTACGGACACGGTCTGCCTGGACAGCATGGACACCAAACTGGCTCAGCATCCTCACTACACGTCTCGCAAGGTGAGAATAACTTCACCTTCATGTTAAATCTCCTGTTGAAACTCTGTACTCCATCATGAGGAGGTTAAATTACACAGAGTGAGAACAGTTCTCTGACATTTCACACTCAGTTCTGTTTGGAGTCAGCTGTTGTTGACGTGTTTACTAAAGAGGTGGTGATTGTTTTCTTTTGTCCAGCTGAGATTCTTAAATAAAAGGGAACATTTAATGTATAAATTCCCAGTTAGAGTCGTTAACGTACAAACTGTAAAGTCTGGAGACTTTAATCACATTCTGATTAAACAATAATAAAGACGTCTGATTATCTGAGAGTCTGTAAGACGTAAATTAAACATATTGTTTTTAATGTTTTCAGTCAAAGCTGCAGTTTATGTTTTAGTCAGCAGAGGGCAGCAGAGAGTTTCTCCTCAGACCTTCTGGAGCAATAAGAAGCTTTTAAAACAAACCAAACCACAAACATCTTCCTTCTATCTGGACACACTAAAAACATCTTTATAAATATGTTCAAAGAGAAACTATCTTTCTTTTATTTCACTGATTTTCTGACTCCGCCTTCCTTCTTTTCCAGATCAATCCGACCGATAAATCCATGGACTTCCAGAAACACTTCCGTATTCGCCACTACGCCGGAGACGTCACGTGAGTTGCTCACATTTTCACTGTGCTGGAGAAATGACAGGCTCTCGTGCCGAGGTCAGAAGTTAATCCTTGTAATCCCGTTAAAGAGGTCGACTCCTGATGTGGCGTCACAGAAACATTCCGGTCATCCAGAATGAAATATTTACTGATGAGGAGATGAAGTCAGGGCCAGCAGTTTGCTTATTTATAGTTTTATATTATTGATGCTCAACCTGAAGAATAAAAGTCTGTTTTAGATGTGAGTGTGAACTGAAGCAGCTCCTTTTGGTTGTTTTTCTGTCTGAAAGTTGCATTTTTAGCTCCTGTCTCTTTAAGACGTCCCTCTATAAGCAGAACTTTGTTCTGATTGGTTAAACATTTGCTTTAAAATTTCAAAGAACAGAACAGATGCAGAGTTTTTGTGTCATGGAGCTGCAGAGCAGGTGTGATGTAAACATGTTTCAGGGTGATGTCAGTGTGTTAAAGAGGAAACATTCAGCAGATGACTTGTTCTAACCAGCGGTGCTGTGGACTTTGGGCTCGGTGATTCTGCAGATCTTTAGTTTTTTGCTGCTGCAGTGTGAATATTTTAGCTCCATGTTTTATCCATCTGATACCTGTAAGATGTTCAATCCAACCTGCAGAATCAGCTGCAGGTTTGTGTTGACGAGGTTCTGATGACGTGCTGAGACGTTATTATCAGACATCATGTTTTAATCTAATCCATCAGAAGGAGGATCAATATCATTTAAAATATTATGATTTTTGTAGGTTTTAAGGGAAAATTATTTAGTTACAGTAAGTTGCTGGTTTACAAATCAAAGACTAGATTAGAAAATTTTTTTCCTTTTTTTTTAATATGTTCACTGGATTTTAATGTGGCCACGTGAGGCCCCTGGCCCCAGCCCGGAGGCCTCCAGCCCCTGGCCCTGGCCTCGGCCCCCAGCCCCGGGCCCCTGGGTTTCAGCCAGCGGTCAGTCGCTGTGGCTTTACTCTCAGAAGATCCCCTCAGCTCACGTGTACCGTCCTAAATCGAGTGAGTCAAGGACATTAATATGTCAAGGAATCATGAACAGGGGATGAGG
>SSNP01000071.1:1139104-1215924 GCA_006937955.1 Pachypanchax playfairii
GGATAGGGGGGAGGGGGTTATATCTATCTGATGAGACAGTTCAGTCTGTGAGATAAAGCAGCAGGAATCTCTGCCTGCAGTAAAAAAAAATCTGGGAAGTCCCCCAAAACTATCCCAGACAGCTTTGATCATTCTGTCATCTGATTTTAAATTAAACAAAAATCTAATTAATTATGAAAATGTGTCCTACCAACGTAGGGTCGTCCATCTGAGGTTTTAATCTGTTTTCATCAGTAGAGTAGAGAGAATCTCTAGACTCTTCTGGACTCGACGGCTCCTTTAAAGGCTGGAAAACATTTTAAAAAGAGATGTGCAGCCGAAGGCGTGAGCATCACTGACGTCACTCCAGACTCAATGAGTTCATGGTTTTGTTGAAAGACCACATGATCACCATCAGTCCACCATGTTAGCTGCTAAATCCGCTGAGTTTCAAGGTTTGACCGACAGATCGAGTCAGAGTCGCATCAGAACCCGACAGACAGGAAACACACAGCAACAGCTTCCTGTCTCTGTGTTGTGAATGTAGTAAAGGTGAGCTGTGATTCAGACCTGCACACCTGAGACATCAGTCAGAACTGATTGGACGCTCAGTAAATCACTGTAAAGGTTTATTCCACCTTATTGTCTCGACTGTTTCCATCTTGTTTAATTGTGTAACAGCGGTGGATGTTCGTTAATCTGAATGTTAGTTTGTAGTTTTTGTAGATAAATGCAGCTGCTGCGTGTTTTGGAAGCTGCTGTCGGTCTCTCGTCCCGACCGCAGCATGACGTGGAGGAGAAGAGCGTGCGTCTGACCTGTAGTTGTGATGACAGATGTCTGTCTGTCAGCGTACGTCTCCATCACGCGGCCTCGGCCCGTCTCAGGGACACATCAGCATCTCTCCAGCTGAGCTGTCACCTCTCAGCACCATCTCCTGTCTCATCCCATCCCATCTGAATCTTTCCTCACTCCAGCTAAATATACTCGTGTCCGCGCCACCCGCTGCCCCCTACCCCTCCCCCTGTCACCAAACTGCCATTATCACAGGCTCTGACCTACTTTACTGCCTCCTCCTCTTCCTCTCTCCTCTGTACTCTACCCTCACCTGCCTCCCTTTACCTTCTGCTCTCTTTATTCTCTGCAGTATTTCAGTCTGCACATGCAGCACTTTGAGGAAAGATCATATATCTTAACTGCACAACTTTTTATTGCAGATATCTATATCTGCCCCCCCCCCCCCCCCCCCCCCCCTTCCAGTATGCTTTCCCCTCTGCAGCACCTTCATCCTCAGATATCACTTCCTCTGTGTCATCTTGTTGTTTCTGGAGAACTCATCTTCCTCCCTGCATGTCGTCTCTTCTTTATCATGTCTGTCCTGTCTGTGTCCATTTCTGTCTCTCACTTGTCTCTGGTTGGTGAGCTGGACACAATCTGATCAGGTGGTTTCAAGTGTTTATGAGCCAAAAGGCCACATCTGTCTCAGGCTCCGCCCCCCCCCTCCTTGCTGCCTGCAGATGTGACAGTCTCAGACCAGGTCGTGTTGATCACATGTGACACACTGAGTCTTTGTGCTTTTTATGAGTTTGAATAAGAAAAATATAAAATACATTTATTCAGAAAAAAATCAACCGTGATCAGGGATTTTCATTTGGATTTAACTGAACTGGATTAAACTAAACTGGTTTAAACTAAACTGGTTTAAACTGAACTGTATTAAACTAAAATGGATTAAACTAAACTGGATTAAACTGAACTGGATTAAACTAAACTGGATTAAACTAAACTGGATTAAACTAAACTGGATTAAACTGAACTGGATTAAACTAAACTGGATTAAACTAAACTGGATTAAACTGAACTGGTTTAAACTGAACTAGATTAAACTGAATTGGATTAAACTGAACTGGATTAAACTAAACTGGTTTAAACTGAACTAGATTAAACTAAACTGGTCTAAACTGAACTGGATGAACTGGATTAAACTGAACTGGATTAAACTAAACTGGATTAAACTGAACTGGATGAACTGGACTGAATTGAACTGGATTAAACTAAACTGGTTTAAACTGAACTGGATTAAATTGAACTGGATTAAACTGAACTGGGTTAAACTAAACTGGTTTAAACTGAACTAGATTAAACTAAACTGGTCTAAACTAAACTGGATGAACTGGATTAAACTGAACTGGATTAAACTAAACTGGATTAAACTGAACTGGACTGAATTGAACTGGATTAAACTGAACTGGTTTAAACTGAACTGGATTAAATTGAACTGGATTAAACTGAACTGGATTAAATTTAACTGGTTTAAACTGAACTGGGTTAATAAAAATAAAATAAGAATAAAAACTGTAGCAGTGACCAGAGGAAACAGTTTTTGACCATCTGTTATCTGTTTGTGTTGTTGCAGGTATTCTGTCGAGGGGTTTTTAGATAAAAACAAGGACCTGCTTTTCCAGGATTTCAAGCGCCTGATGTTCAACAGGTGACGGTTCCACTCACCTGACAGAACCTCAGTAACTGGGTTTCCTGTTCTTTCATCTTTAACCCAGTTTCAGTTTGTTATTTTAGTCTTTTCTTGCTTTTTAGTTTTTTTCTTGCATCTTTCTTATAGTTCCAATCCAGTCCTGAAGGAAATGTGGCCAGATGGTCAGCTGAGCATCACAGAGGTGACCAAGAGACCTCTGACCGCCGCCACACTCTTTAAGAACTCCATTGTGGCTCTGGTTGATAAATTAGCCTGTAAGGTCAGTAACTTCTGCTCCTCAGTAACGTCTCCTTTTAAAGTTCTAAATAAAACTTTTTATTCATGAAAGTTTAAAGTGAAGAAGTTCTAACCCAGAAACTGAAGAACATCACCAGAACATGAAGTTACCGGTTCTTTATAAACCTGGAATCAGTTCAATAACAAACATTTAAATATCATGTTTCACCTCCAACTTCTGATTTAGTCTCATTTAACTTATTTATTCTTGTGAAATGTGAAACAAACGGAGCTATTAGTTTTAAACTAACCCTGGTTAACTCATCAACACCTGATAACTCGTTAACCAGCCATAAGTTGACTAATAAAGATGATTTCAGCTCTTTTTTAGTTACATGACATTTTAATGAAGCTGAAATATAAATATGTTATTAGATAAACAAGAAGTCTGATCCAGAGTAAACAGTCTGAACACAGAAAACTTGTTTCACACTTTTTCATCTTTTTGATTTAAACATGTGGATTTCTTTTTTCAGAGTTTATTTCTGGTTCCATCATCTTTATGAACGAACTGCCACCTGCAGAAAATATTAAACAGTTTGAGTCTGAGTTTAAAAAGAACCAAAAACAGGATTAAACAGTTTAGTTTCTTCAATCAGGACATGAAAAACAATCTGTGGTATTTTATTTGAAACTTTATATTGTGTAAACCACCGTGTCCTCTGGTTGTCTCATGTCTCTCTGAGACAAACAGCAGACTCCATTATAAATGAAGTGGCGTGCGTTCTGGTTCTGGTGATCCGACAGAACTCGTCCCACTGAAACTGGACATTTCCTGGTTGTTATAACTTCCTGTTCTTAGTGAGTCTCAGGATGCTGCGTGAGGAGAGAGAACCGAGTGAGGGATGCTGCGTGAGGAGAGAGAACCGAGTGAGGGATGCTGCGTGAGGAGAGAGAACCGAATGAGGGATGCTGCGTGAGGAGAGAGAACCGAATGAGGGATGCTGCGTGAGGAGAGAGAACCGAGTGAGGGATGCTGCGTGAGGAGAGAGAACCTAGTGAGGGATGCTGCGTGAGGAGAGAGAACCGAGTGAGGGATGCTGCGTGAGGAGAGAGAACCGAGTGAGGGATGCTGCGTGAGGAGAGAGAACCGAGTGAGGGATGCTGCGTGAGGAGAGAGAACCGAGTGAGGGATGCTGCATGTTTGATGCTGATACAAGCCGGTTGAGACTGTGTAATAAAGCAGTTCCTCATTGATCCTGTCTGACACTAAAATGTCCTGCAGGACGTCAAATCCAACTTTTTAAAGTGTTTCACCGCCTGCAGCCAGTCAGTCAGCCGAGGTGTGACGTGCAGCTTGTTTTGTGTTTTCAGGAGCCGTACTACGTGAGATGCATCAAACCCAACGAGTCCAAATCCCCGGTGCTGTTTGACGACGCTCGCTGCATGCACCAGGTGGCCTACCTGGGCCTGCTGGAGAACGTGATGGTTCGCAGGGCGGGTTTCGCCTACAGGCAGCTGTACGCTCGCTTCCTGCAGCGGTGAGGATTCACTCTACCAACTTCAGTCCTGATGCAGCTCATCTGTTCTTATTCTACGTGTTACGTTTAAGTGAGAACGCAGCTTCCTGTTCCCGGTTCCTCTGCTGTGAGCTGGAGACACTGAAACCTCCTCAGAACAAGCTCCACATGTTCAAACCTGTTTTTATTTTGTTCTAAACTTTATAAGGATGTGATGAGAGCAGAGTCCATCTCACACCTACAAACCAGACTCAAATGTGTGAATTTAAACAGAAATTCTAAACATTATTATTAGTGATGATGTTATTATAATATGGGAGAAGACAGAGACTCATCTCACTGATAAACATGTTTATGGGTTGTGATATCTGATTGTATCCTGTTCAGGTATAAAATGACCTGTGAGTACACCTGGCCCAACCACCTGATGGCCTCAGACAGGGACGCCGTGGAGGCCATCATCACACAGCACGGTTTCCAGGACGACGTGGCGTACGGACACACAAAGCTGTTTGTTCGGACGCCGCGGTCTCTCTTTACCTTGGAGCAGGAGAGAGCGGCCCTGATCCCCATCCTGGTGCTCTTCCTGCAGAAGGTTGGACTCATCAGCCTGAGATGATTTAGATGTTCACCGTTAGCCTTCACCGCTGTGTTCTAATGAGAATTTATTGATCTGACAGTTCAATTAGGCGACACACAGACCTAATTGGAGTTTTGGCCAGCAGCTCATTTTCTACATTAATAACCTGCAGAGTTTTTAAACGGAGGCTTCGGAGT
Source organism: Pachypanchax playfairii (assembly GCA_006937955.1). NCBI lineage: Eukaryota > Metazoa > Chordata > Actinopteri > Cyprinodontiformes > Aplocheilidae > Pachypanchax > Pachypanchax playfairii. The sequence continues at coordinate 1,144,089 of SSNP01000071.1, forward strand.
GGATTCACTTCTGTCTCATGAATATGTGGTTTCAGGGTGACGTCTGACTCAAACTCATCTGCCAGCTTGAATTCTAATTTCCTGTAACAATAATTGGGATAATTAATGAGATCCAGAACACAGTTACATTAAAGTCAATTACCTCTTTTGCTCAGTGGAATAGCGTTCCCTCCTCTCCTTTTCCCTGACCTACTTTAACGGACACAGATGAGTCTTTTATTTCTGCAGCTCAGACTCAGACGAGTTTCTTCTGTTCTCACGTCGCAGGTCTGGCGAGGCGCTCTGGCCCGTCTGAGGTGCAGGCGGATGAGAGCCATCTACACCATCATGGGCTGCTATAAGCGCTACAAGGTGAAGGCACACTTCTGGGAAGTGGAGCGAAGGTTTGCAAATGTGCGAACGATGGCGGATTATGGAAAGAGCGTGACGTGGCCGACTCCTCCTGCAGCTCTGGCCCAGTTTCACAAAATCACCAGCACGCTACATCGCAGGTCAGAAACAAACACTCTGCTGGAAACCTGAAAATAACACCAGACAACAACCAGACGCGGGTCTGGTTCGGTCCAAACGGACTCTCTCTTCCTGTTAACGGACTCTGCAGGCTGATTCTGATAAAACACGACTCAGTCACAAACTATATTACAGAGTTTATAGAGCAGACATGATGAAAAACATGCTGGATCACCGGTTGCTATGGTGATTCCTGGATGTTTACAGAACAGAGGGGGGGCGGGGCTTAAAGCACAGGCAGGTTATAAATAGATTCTGGAAAAAACTGATACAAAACCTACAAGTTATGATGAACTAATCCTGAAACTACACATGACAGGATTTAGTTGATGTTGAGATGTTTAAAGACCGTTGTCTCTTCCAAATGTTTAAATAATAAGAGTTTAAAGGACGGAGTCTGAGCTGGGACAATTTAAGAAAAATTAATTGGAAGGACAGAAACTGTTTCTGAAACTTTAAAATTTTTACAATAATTTTAGTTCAAAATGTTTTTTTGATGTAATTTTTATGTGGGTTTATTTAAAAATGTTTAATGCTGAAAATTCTGAGGAACTGATGAAGGAACCTGAACGCCGTTTGGGTTCTGAAAGAACTTTAGAATTACAGGATTTCAGTTTTAAATGTGATGTAAAGCAGGTGTGCTGCTGTGATTCAGGTGGTGGGCGAGGCAGATTGTAAAGAACATCCCTCCATCCGACATGTTGGAAGTTCGAGCCAAAGTGGCGGCTCTGACGACCCTGAGCGGCGAGAGGAAGGACTGGGGCGTGAGCAGAGCCTGGGAGAGGGACTATCTGTCCAACGTGAGAGACACAAACACACAAACTGTCCCTCAGTCTCTTTATTCACACACATCTGATAAAAAGTGATTTTTGAAACTGATTTTTATTGAACTTATTAAGAGTCTTTTTAAATTTGGTCCACTTTGCAGATGAAAACATGTTTCCTCTGAGTCATTTAGAGTTTTAGGTTCCAGTTTTTTTCTGCATGTTCTGTCACGTGTTTTCCTTCAGGCTTCACTGCAGTTTGATTTTCTACAAACAGCTCAGTGTGAAAACAGGGAAAATCCACCGGGTTCGTTTCCCACCGCGGGCTCAGATCAGTCACAGCAAACAAGACCTGAATGACCAGCAGTGTATAGATTCACAGAAAATCAGCTGTTGTTGAGAATGTATGTGGTGCATGTGACACGCTGCAGACATGACGGCGAGCGGGTGAACACAGTTCTTCTTTAATGAGTCTACAGATCGGAGGCTGTTTGTAGATTTAAAGATGCCTTCAGGGAACGCGAGCGTGACGGAGATCTGAGTCTTTCCCTGCTTAGTTTGTCAGGCAGCCCGTGACTCCCTGGCCTCCTTCAGGGTTCCAGATTCATGTGATTGTTTTAATTCAGTGACTCACGTGTCGGAGCATGACGAGTCGATCCGTGACTCGGGCGTGTCGGAGCATGACGAGTCGATCCGTGACTCGGGCGTGTCAGAGCAGGACGAGTCGATCCGTGACTCGGGCGTGTCGGAAGTGATTGAAAACATCTTCGTCATGTACATCAGGTTAACTGGATGAAATTAAACATGAAGATTTGAAACTTCATCCAGACCTGGAGCTCAATGTGACTGAAAGCCCTCGAGGGGGGGGAAAGGTCACTCAGTTTGGACTAAACACATTACAGTAGTACATCTTTACAGTGACGTGCAGCTTCAGTCGGACTCCTTCAGTGATGCGAGTCTTTGTCTCCTGCAGGTGAGAGACTGTCCTCAGACCAGTTCTGGATTCATCCGAATCTCCAAAGAGCTGAAGAACAAAGACGACTACCAGCAGGTCATCTTCTCAGGCTTCTGTAGGAAGGTACATGGTTCTTGTAGTTTTGAAGGTTTTTGGTTGTTTGCTGTGTTCCACGTTCCCTCCTTCTCTTTATACTTCCTGTTTGTTTCAGCTTTAAAATTTAATGTTCAGAGTTTGTTGTTAAAAGAACATCTTCATCCTCCTTGTTGTTTGAGTAAAACAGGCTCTTTTATCAGGATCGCAGATGGATTCTAACATTTAAACACATGATTTAATATATTAAATAGAATTATTTTATTTATGCTGCACAAGAAGCTCCGAACAGGAAGTAGAAATGAATAAATGTTTCCTCCTCCTTTTCTCTCCCAGGTGAACAGATTCAACAAAAGCACAGACCGAGCCCTCCTCGTTACAGACAAGTACGTCTACAAATTAGAACCAAAGAAGCAGTACAAGGTTCTGAAAAAGCTTCCGTTGGACTCAGTAAGTGCACACACACACGAGCGCACACACACACACACACACACACACACACACACACACGAGCACACACACACACACACACACACACACACACACACACACACACACACACACACACACACACACACACACTCAGACGATAACACACATCTATTTAGAATCCTTTCAGTGACTCTCTGGTGAAGAACCTTCAGAACGACCCGTTTCCTTCATGTTTTCAGTCTCGTGTGTTTTATTAGATTTTATTAAACGAGTTTTATCTCTTAATGCATCACCGTCCTGTTTAAACGTGCTGCTCCACGTCTTCAGTGCTGCAGACGGCTGCAGGCTTCAGCCGGTCTGAACACACTGAACGGGGCAGCAGACCCACATCTGCACAGCTAACATGAACATGGGTCAGGATCTGGTTTAACCCGTCCTGTGCACGTGCTCCTGTTTATCATGTCCGATCTGGATCGGTCCAAACCAACACGAGAACCTGAACTGGAACAGTTTTATTCACCAGATGTTCTTGTGTTGATCTGTGTGTTAGATGTTGTGGACGTCATGTGGAGCTCTGGTTTAAGGTGAAAGTAGTTCATTTTATGACCCGATCTGGGAAACTGGATCAGAGGTCTCACAGGACCACCAGATCTAAAAGTAAAGATGGTTTTATTTAATTTGAGGTTCTTAAAGTTACAGTAACATCCAGATGGAGATCTGAGTTAAATACTGAAGGAAATCCAGATGTTTATGAACGTGTCTACAACCTTCTGGTCCAGCTGTTGTTGTATTTGACTTCATCCTGTGACGTGACTGAGATCTTCAGATCTGCAGGTTGAATCTGATTCTACTGAAGGTCTCTGTAAGAAGCAGCGATGCTGACAGAAGGTGGAATGAATCAGCAGCTGTTTGTTTTTCAGGATGGAAGCTCACAACATGCCAGAGGGTTAAAAACCATCATTAAGCAGCGAAGCAGCTAAAATTAACCGCTGTTCCTCTCAGATGAAGCAGGTCTGAGCAGAACAACCAGGTCCAAAAACTCTGAATGTTTCTGACAGAATCAGCTCAGAACTCACATCCTGTTCTGTAGGACAATCAGGTCAGACTACAGGATCACTTATCTCCAACTTCTCGGCTCTCGTGAGTCAGGTTTGAATTTGACGTACTTCACATGTAGGTGTCCACTCTGGACCGTCCTCACGTCTTTCAGCTGGGTTCTTCTGAGCTGCAGACCCGATCAGGCAGATCAGAATGTTTTGTTTCTCAGATGACAGCAGCTTCAGTTCTTTCATTGTTGTAGAAGTCAGACGTGTTGAGGCTCCACCATCAGACTGTTACAGCCTCTCTACATCCTGGATCCCAGAAACTATCCGGGTTCCTGAAGTGGAAACACACCTGAGAGGAAAAACACACCTCTACATGTCATTTATTGTTATAATGGGTTTTAAATCTCTTTGTTTTGGGATTAAACAGATAATTTATTTAACTTTAATGTCTGTTTTATTAAGATTTTTGGTAAATGAAACATTAACGGCACCATGAATTCCTTCAGGTTTGATCATTTATATAATGACTGCTGTATAAGCTGAGCGTCCTCTGAGGGGACAGGTTGTCCCAGGGTTTGTCCTTGATGTTGTTGGGACATTCGGCACATTGTCGTCCTCGCTGGATTAACCTGAGTGAGCTGGGGGCTTTAAGAGGCTTATAATCCACTCTGTCTCCCTCTCTGAGCCGTGATGCACCTCACTTTCATCGACTCGTCTCCCAAACAGTCCTCACCTTCACCTGGACTCTTATTTACCTGCTTTTGGTAAACATATATATTATTCTAACTGGGTCACAGCGTGGTTCCCTTCACTCACCAGATGAATTTCTCCAAACATAAACAATCTGAGCAGAAATAATCCCGCCAGCATCTTTCCTGCTGTGAGATACAGAATATACGCAGCTCAGGTATTATTCATTGGTGGAATAATCCATAACACTTTTATTTCCAGTGTTTCAAACTGTGTCACTGAATGTCTCACATCGACCAGCTGCAGTCTGGTTCTGCTGGTTCTGGAAACATGATCAGGTCCTCAAATACAAAAAAACTTCAGCTTTTTTACTGAAATACTTCAACATAAATAAAAACCCTCCATATAATAAGGTTATCAATTTAATGTCAACAACAAAATGAATAAGAAATATGTTTGTTTATTTATTTGGGTTATTAGCAGATTATTGTTGATTTATTTATTTTTTTGCAAACTTCTGAAACATCAGTGTGATTTTTTCAGATCAGGAAACGACATCAAGAGAAAACTGATTCAGAACTTTAAGGTTGTAGAAAACGGAACTGTGTGAATCAACGTGCACGTCTTTATATTTCTAACAGTTACTTTATGAGAATCTTTACATGTCTGAAGATCCAGAACTGATTTAATCACCTGATTAAACTCCAGCTGTGTGTCGTGTCTCTAGTTTACAGGACTCAGTGTGACCTGCGGGGTCGACCAGATGGTGGCGCTCCACACGTCTGCTCAGGATGACGTCCTGCTGTGTCTGCAGCAAGGACAGCTGTGTCCCAACCAGGACCGAGTGGGCGAGCTGGTGGGCGTGTTGGTGGACCACTTCACACGGTAACAGCATCCATCCATCCATCCATCCATCCATCCATCCATCCATCCATCCATCCATCCATCCATCCATCCATCCATCCATCCATCCATCCATCCATCCATCCATCCATCCATCCATCCACTCTGTGTGAATTCATCTCTGAATAACTGCAGAGTAACAAATCAGTCACTGTGACATTCATCACATTTATCATCACTGCTTAAAATGTCTGATTCACTTCTATTCAAGTGACCTGTGAGTTTTCACACTTAACAGGCTGTTATAGTCGTGTGTGTGTGTTTGTGTCCTCTTGAATGAGTGTATGTTGAGAGAACTGGTCTCAGATCCCCGATCAGGCTTTAGTGGTTTTTACTCAACTTTTGGTTTGGTTTGTTTTTAGAGGAGGGGGTTGTCTGTAGCAGCTGCTCGGTTCTGATCAGGCTGCAGAGCGCGTCTCAGAGGAGAGTCGACCTTCAGCTCTCCGCCTGTTATTGTGTCACCATCTGCGTTGAATGGAGGGGTCGTGACCTCTGCTGTGAGAATCATGGCACAAAGTCAGAGCTGAGCAGAGTAAATGTGCGACCATGTGCACAAAAACTCACAAAACTCTCCTCTCATCTTTCAGTCTGTCAGGAAATGAGACGTTAGAGCCAGTGAGTCACGAGATTATCATTTCAGTTTGTCATGAGGTTAAAACACAAGTCAGCAAACGATCAACAGAGGCTGAAGATGTCTGACGGAGATAAAGTTAAACACAACTTTCCACCATTTAAACTGATTCATCTGAAACGAGTGGAAACTTCAGATTTATCAATAAATGTTATTTTTAATATAAGTGATGAGAGATGAAGTAATGTTGGTCGTCCTGGTGAGACGTCTCTGCAGACTCTTTGCAGGACAGTTTCGGTGTAAAACAGCAGAGTTATTTTGTATCCTGCAGCTCGTCTCGTCTCCCTGCAGGAGCTGATAAATCTGAGACCGTCACACTTCACAGGATGTGCACTGACACACTAAGTTGTACAAATCTGGGTCAGTGAAGGCATCGTTCAAGCAAAAGGTAAAATCTGTCTTCAGAGCTGCTCCGTGGGAGGACGACGTGCATGAACTGTTGGTTCGATGTCACATGACGTTTGTTTATCATGGCTCAGCCGAGAGGAAGCCCCGCCCCTTCCCCCCAATTCCCTGATTCTTCCCTCTTTCCTCTGTCTGAATGTCAAGTCATTTGTTTGTGTGTGTCCATGTGTGTGTGTGTGTGTGTGTGTGTGCACGTGTTGGTATGCTTACTGTGAGAGTAGAGTGTGTGTTGGGGGGGTGGACCATCTGTTGGGACAGCTGGGGGGACTATGACTCGGTTAAATACAGGGTTTCTTGATTTAGTGTTTGACCTGCTCTGACTCGAACACTGAGGAGCTTTTATTTACATTATAGGCAGTTTGGTAATTATATTAACTCAATAATCTCATTAAAGATTATTCAAAGAAAAGAAAAAGTCTCTGCTGCATAAAAATGTGGATTTTTTAAAGACTAAGCCAGTCGATATCAGGATGTTTACCTCGTCTCCTGATCGTTCCACCATCTTTTCTGTTTATTCAATTTTATTAATCATATTTTAAAAAGACTCATTTGATCTAATTTAGTGAATTACTGTTGGTTTGGGGCAACAAGCTGCTATCAAGCTGTTATGGATTTTTCAAATTCTTGAATTTTATTTTTGGTAATATTTCACAATAAAAGCTTCCAAATTTGTCAAATTGCATGAGACGTGACCAGGAACAGGACTGAGTGCTGTTCATCCTCATTTTAGCATGTTTATCTGTTCATGATCTATTTAACAAAATGACATTACAAGTTAATTATTAGTTAATATTAGTTAACATTTGTTCCTTATATCACGGTACTTATTGTTTAGTGTTCAGCTTTTTAAAACCAACATCTTTTGTCTCATTTGATCCACAACTGATTCTAAACTTTTCATCATCATTAGAGAGAATTTGAAAATACAAAAGCTCGTCTAACATCTACAGAGTCTGTAAAAATAAAATAATCACAGCTTTTATTTAAAGAAGCAATCTGATGAAAGTTATTTTGAATTCCTGCAGTTAGATGTAAACATAACTTTTTAATATACAGAGAAGAAGACGGGACTCAGAACAAAGCCTTGAGGAACTCCGCATGTAGGCTGATATATACGTAGTAACAAAATATTTTAACAGACGGATGAATGTTTGAGTTTAAATCATCTGTAAACGAGAAACTTTTAATGATCCAAAAAATATTTAGTTACAGATAATCATTTATATGAAGCTGTAGTCATCATCATCATCATCATCATCAAACACTTTAGTTTTAATCTCAGTGTTTCTGACAAAATGTCTAAAACACTCCAGTGTCGACATTAATAAAATATTGATTCATGTAATCATGTATTCATCTTCTTGTTTTCCTCTTCCTCTCCTGCATGTTCTCTGCTCCTCGACATCACCAGTGTAGTTTATAAATATGGAGAGCCTTGAAACGGTGCTGCATTAATAGCAATCTTTTAGGTCAACTCCCCCCCCCCTTCAGAGAAGAGAAAGAGTGATTTTATTAACCTCGAATCAACCGTGAGGACTCGTGATGTGGCTGTAACATCCGAGGAGAAGCACAAACACACACCAGTCAGTCTGTCGAGGACATTTCCACTTTGTTGTTTGACCCTAACACTCAGAAAAAGTGTGAGAAAATCAGTCCTCTCAAGTTTAAATTCATTTTTAGGTCATAAAATCGTCTTGATCCTGAAATAGCCTCCTCTGCTGTTTTTGTCCCTCAGCGTCTGTCCTCGATGTTTTCGTCTCGCTGTCGGCCTATCCAGCTGCAGTGGCGCTCGTTTCTCTCTGGTCTGCTCGTCCCGTCTGCTGCGTGTCTCCCTTCTTCTGTTTTCAGAGGATCATCCAGAATCTGAGATGTTTTACACTTTGATCCAAGAAGAGTAAAGAAAACGCGCATGCACGAGGAGAACATGCTAACTCCATGCAGAAAGGTCCTGACCTAGTTTCAAACCCAGGACCTTCCTGCTGCAAGACAACAGCACTACCCACTGATCCATCGTGCAGCCTGATTTTACAGTCAAGAAATAAAACATTCTTATGTAGTTAATATCAAACAAAAAGTAAAAATCAAACAGACTGATTTATTTTTCTGATTTGGAAAAGTGGCACAACTTTTTCCTGTAAATATGAAACGAGTCACTGAAAGATTTTCAAAGCAACATGTGTCGAGTGATTTCTGAGGTTTACAGACCAGAAACACAAATATATTTTATTACCACAGGAAATACGTCATATCCACTTTAAACCTGAATTAATTTCCTGGTTGGACCTTTTTCAGCTGATCAGGCTGGTTTTCATCTGCAAAGTGAGATGATCTGATGAACATCAGCAGATTCATATTTCAGTGTCAGTTCAGCCTCACAGTTTTACTCAGAAATCAGTAACATCTGTTCTGTTTTATTAAACTTTATTTTACAGACGTAAAGTGACTGAACAGGATTTAAATCCTGCAAACCAGAAAAAAAAATCCAGTTAAACATGACAGAAATACATGGAACATAATTCAAACTGTCAGAGTCCTTCAGTAAAAACCTTCATTTGTTTTGGTTGAAGCACCTCTGGAGCATCACCTGAACCATCAGACAGCAAGATCCAGATCTATCAGCAGGTGTTTGATGAGGAGAGTCAAATTGTGACTGAAACTCATCATGAACACAAACAAACAGAAACCAAACTGAACAACAGATGAACCACGTTAAGACCAGAGGAGCTGCTGGGGGGGGGGGATGATCCATCAGGACTCTCTCAGACCTGCTGGAAGTGTAAAAACATGTGATGGAGTTTTACATGAAACACGTCATGACTGCTGCTCTCAGCTGTCAGACTCCATTTGCTCATTTTGTTCACATTGTAGAAAGAAGTGACTCACAAAAGACCCGTTCAAACCGGTTTAATGATACAGGAAGCTGCTTGATTATCCTCCTCCTTCAGGACTAAAGGGCCTGTAGCAGCATAATGTACCGAAGGAGAGATTTTCTATTTAATATCTGCTGAGATGAATCATCTAATGAAAGAAAAAATGAATCTGTTGGAGCTGTTAACAAGTCAAACACATCTGAAGTGTGACGACATCACTAATTAATCTCAAACAAAGATTTTTATATCAGCCAATATATTAAATATTCATGTTAAATGAACTACAGCTACATTCAGAGGAACACAAAAGGTGTGAAGAGGTGTGAGCATCACAGAGCCGACTGAGCGCGCTCAGAGAGTCAGATCAGCTGTACAGAGACCCGCTCCTGCTGCATCAGAACCATGAAGAACATCTGAATATGTACAGAACCCCAACTGGATGAGATGTTCATCTTAAACCAGATTATATTCTCTACATGTCTTAATCATGATGATTCAAGCTGCTTCAGACTCTGGTTTTCATGTAAATCATGTTTTTCCTGATATAGAAATACGTGGTTGTTGTTGTGACTCATGTTTTCCCAGAATGCCCCCTGAGGAGACTCAGGAAGTGCAGCTAGTTGAGGAGGTCCTGCTGGGTCCGGTGACGCTGATGCTGATCAAAATGGACGAGTTTGTCAAAAACCAGCACTGTGAGTTCTGAGTAATCCCTGTGGGAAGGTCCGCTCCCCGACCGCCAGAACGCCTCACAGTCAAAGACCCGAATGACCACGGCCCCTGCTGGGGGGGGTGAAGATGCTGCTGTTGCCCTGGCAACCGTTACCAGGAAGTTGAAGGGCTAGAAGTGTGTTAGAATCAGAGAAAACAGATAAATGGGATGAACTCAGATTGAGTTTAATATAAAGTCTGGAAACAGAACAGGAAGAGTGGAAAACCCGAAACAAGAACCCACAAACCCCCAGAACCGTGAGAGGATGAAGGATCAGACGAGGAACTTTGTTCTTTCATCTCTGAAAATTCACCTTAATATTCCACTAAAACTTTGGAGCATTTCCTTGTTGGATTGTTGTGAAAATGACTCGGAGGAGGAAACAACGGTTCTGACTGGGATAAGAACCGGTTCTCTTCAAGTTCTAGTGGTTTGAATCATATGTCTTGTAGCCTTTCAGTCATTATTCCAACCTGCAGCTTGACTTCAGTAACTCAGACTGTTCAGCTTCCTGTCATCAGAAGGATGATGTTCTAGTTCTCACCTACTCACGTCTCGGTTTGGATCCACTTTGGACCACCTGCACAGTCCAGTTATAGTATTTGTAGCTGCGTCTGTGTGAATTATACTGCTGGTTGTTACAACCTGTGTTCTGAGTAGGATTTCAGGTCAGTTGGTGCTGAAGATTTATGCTGTAAACATTTTACCTGCAGAGAGAAACTCAGAGTGTTTCAGTGTTTGATGAAAGCTGCAACCTGCTGGTCAGGTCGTCTCAGCAGAAGGACTGCAGGTGGAGTTAAAACGCTGCACAGACTTCATATTCAGCTTGTAGTTTGTTTAAAGGGGGCGTTTTATGGACGGACGTGTTCTTAGAAGTATTGATGTGGGTTAATGAAGCGTGTACTGATTCTAAACCGTCTGTTAGAACTCAACCAATCAGCAGCTAATTCTCATCAGCACTCACTTCATTCTCTTAAATTACATGATAGATCCATTAATTCAATGTCAGAACTTTATCTCCTGTTCATGAGGAGGAACCGCAGCTTCATCGGATCAGCACCATCTGTCCTCTGATTGGACAGCAGACAGATGGTGTGTAAACGTTTCTGTGTTCCATGCAGCTTATCAGCATCTGGGAAACATTAGGACACCTGATCCAGTCTAGTTTAAACACCTGATCCAGTCTAGTTTAAACACCTGATCCAGTCTAGTTTAAACACCTGATCCAGTCTAGTTTAAACACCTGATCCAGTCTAGTTTAAACACCTGATCCAGTCTAGTTTAAACACCTGATCCAGTCTAGTTAAAACACCTGATCCAGTCTAGTTAAAACACCTGATCCAGTCTAGTTAAAACACCTGATCCAGTCTAGTTAAAACACCTGATCCAGTCTAGTTTAAACACCTGATCCAGTCTAGTTTAAACACCCTAACCCAGTTTGTAGACACACGTGTAAATAACTGAAGGATGTTTTTGTGTTTCAGCATCAGGAAAGTTCCATTTCCTGTCAAGGTTTGCCGCTCGGCTCTGCAGCTCCACATGAGAGGCAAATCCAAGAGCGTCACCGTGGAAACCAAACTGGGCCAGACCACTGCAGACTTCAAGAAGAACCGGGACGGTTTTGTCCTGCTGGTTCCAGCAAACTGATGGTCCAACAACCTGAAACCACGAGACTGAAACACTCAGATGTTTCATAGAATTTCTGCTTTTTTAAACATTTCTATGCACTTTTATAACCGTTTTTATATCTTAATAAGGAAAATTTAAGATGTTTTTCAGTGTGATCATCATCAGTAAGTCCACATCAGAGGGGACTGATGAGATCAGGGACATAAACGATTAAATCCCACCACCTTCTCGTGCAGTCCAGACCACGTTGAACCTCCTGTGACGTCTGTGTTTCCTTCTACCTTCAAACATGTGGCGTGCCTCAGGGCTCAGTCCTGGGATCCTTCCTGTTCCTGATGTATGTTCTTCTTCTTGCTCAGATAATCCAGCAGTTCATTGATGTCTCCTACCATCTATTTGCTGATGATCTTCAGTTGTGATGCTCATTTAAAGCTTCTGAAGCTCGTTAATTAACTGATTAACACAAACCAGGTGGAAGTTCAGCAACAACAACCTCCAACTGAACTCAGAAAAACAGAGAGGCTCATTATTAAGCAGCATTTAGGGAACCTGATCGTCACGGCTAAATCCAGTCTGAAGAATCCTGATGAGATCTTTGATGAAACCTGTTTACAAACTGCTTCTTTCACTCAGCTCAGTTCCATGGCGTCCAAGGACGAGCTGGAAATTATTATTCATATGTTAGACGACTGCAACAGCCTGTTTACCTGTCTCAACAAGAGAGAGTTGGTTCACCTCCAGAACATCCAGAACTTGGAACCAACAGGACGTCCCACATGGCATCAGTTCTAAGGACTCTTGTTGTGTCCAGTTTAAAATCTCGTCGCTGACCTACATGATCAGTCTCCAGCTTACATCAATGACTTTAGCTACAGTTCATGTTGAAGCTTGAGGTCGTCTGGACAGAACCAGATGTTGTTTTAAAACTCATAAAGACGGATCGTTCAAAGTCCTTTAGACCTGCGCTGTCTGGACTCAGTGGAGACTTTCAAAAAGACCTAAAATCTCTGCTGTTTGTCTTCGTTCTATTTATTTTGACTGCATGTTCTTTTTAACTTGACTTCCGTCTGTGAAACGTGCCATACGAATAAATAATAAATTATTTAAGATAAACCTAAATGCTTGCTGTGAGTTGATTTCTGCCTAATGTAAACACCCCACGCAGGGATTCAGATCCAGCTGTGCTTCAGATCCAGCTGTGCTCCAGATCCAGGTGTGCTCCAGAGCCAGCTGTGCTTCAGATCCAGCTGTGCTCCAGATCCAGCTGTGCTTCAGATCCAGGTGTGCTCCAGATCCAGCTGTGCTCCAGATCCAGCTGTGCTTCAGATCCAGCTGTGCTCCAGATCCAGCTGTGCTTCAGATCCAGCTGTGCTCCAGATCCAGCTGTGCTTCAGATCCAGCTGTGCTTCAGATCCAGGTGTGCTCCAGATCCAGCTGTGCTCCAGATCCAGCTGTGCTTCAGATCCAGCTGTGCTCCAGATCCAGCTGTGCTCTAGTCTAGAGCTTTAGAACTCATCAGAACTCATCAGAGAAGCGTGTCGGTGTCGTGTCACAGATGATTTCTATCTTTATCTACTCGGTTTACAGAGTCACAGCAGAAACTCTTCAAAGGAAACTGGACTTTGTGACGCAGGAGCTTCTTCCTGTCTCGTCCCCGCGGTGTCATCTGATGAACACAACGCAGGATGTCCAACATCTGAAGTCCAAATCTTTATTTATAGGAAGAACTTCTCAGCTAAGCTGTTTCTGTTGTAACAGAGGAACATGCTGCATTATTGAAACGTGTCTGTGATTCAGAGACGTTTAAGTTGGAGCACAAACACACGCCCTCTAAGACATGCAGGATATTAGGTCATTAGGACTGGAGTTGGACACCCCTGATCTAAGACAGATCTAGGACAGTGAGTCCTGAGGACTGGAGTTGGACACCCCTGATGTAAGACAGATCTAGGACAGTGAGTCCTGAGGACTGGAGTTGGACACCCCTGATGTAAGACAGATCTAGGACAGTGAGTCCTGAGGACTGGTCACTGCTGCAGTGTGTTTACATGTTGCCTCTACCTGCTTTATATCACACTAATCTGATTTGTATTCCTGGACTTCCCAAAACCAGGTTAAGAGTTTTTCTAAGGAACCAGGATATAAATAGTCCTGATTCTGATCAGGATGGACTCGTTTATGTTTAAACTGAGAGTTGTTGTTTTAAGTTCAGCATTATCTTCAACTCTTTTCTCGCTGGTCGGAGTGAAGTGAACTTCCATCTTCTTCTTCTGACAGGTTTGGATGTTTTATTCACAGCAGCTATAACGATAAATTAAATTTAAATGTTGATGTGATCAGATGTTGCTGCAGCTGATGGAGATCTGTTTACTGAAATGTCCCCAACGGCGTCTTGGACTCAGATCCAAATCGAGTCCAGAGTTAATCTGCTGTGTCTCCTCTCTCGGTTCCAGCCCCACCAGTCTGATGAATCATTGGCTCCGTCTTCGCCCGTCATCTTCAAACAGATTACAGCCTATATGTTGCATTTGTGTGAGTGTAATCCTTTAATCATTGCTGTGAAAGCTCGGATTCGTCACTCATTGAGTGTGGGCGCAGCATCTGAAGCTTCTCCACTAACTCACATTTTCTAGTTAATCATCAGGTCAAACAATCATATTTTGTTTTACGGAAAGAAAAATATTCAAGATTTATTTGATCTCTGTCTTTTTGGAAGGAAATCTGAACGTTTGATGGGAGTTTTTCCATCTGAACAACCAGTAATTATCTCTGTTTCCTCCTCACAGCTGCTCTTCTTCCACATTATTCCTCCCTGACAGCTTCGATCTGGCTGACAGACGGAAACACAATCCTGTAATCAGCTGTGCCGTTAGAATGTTGATCAACACATCTTCTTTGAGTGTGATGGAGTTTCTCATGAACAAACAGGATTCCTTCACGTCTAATCTAATTTATCAGGAGTGGAGATTGTTGATGCAATCACTTAATGTTCCGTGCAATTCCATTACAAAAAGCCTGGCACCTGGTCTGTCTGCCTTTAGAGATTAGCAGCCCTGCAGCGAGGATTTGGTAATGAGTTGGAGAGGATTTACCAGAGAATATAACGTGTACCAGAGCTGTTGTGTGTTTTTCCCCATAAATCCTCTCAGTGCAGAACAGTGCAGGTTTGGTGAGTCCTGCAGGTTTTCCAGCATCCCTCCGTCATCAGCCCGAGAGGAGGTCACATGCTGGAGATTACAGTAACATGAGGGGGAGATTGAATCTGGATCCTCTGAAGCAACACGCCAGAGCTTATTAATCAGAGAATGTTAGAAAAGCAGTGAAGTTTTAACTGGCAGCATGTGAAAACACTTGGAGAGTCGTTCTTATTTAACCTTGTGTTGTGGGAAATCCACTCAGTCGACCTGAAACTCTATTATACAATCTTGTTTTGTGCAATAAATAAATGAAATCTTACATATTTTAAAAGGTCATGCAGTTCAAATATTACAGAAACAGGTTTATTTGAGCAGAAATCACCTGTTTGAATATTTTATCAACATATTTAGTGATGCAGAAGAAGAAACATTCAAACCCGAATCAGAGCATGAAATATTGAGACATCCGACTGCAGAGATTTCAGAGGTCACTTAACGTGTTTGCATTTCAAAGCAACGTGATCTCACAGCGCTGCTGAGACGTCACGTCACTCGAGCTCATTTCTTAATTTTTAAACTGTTAAAAAGTGGTTTGGTTGAAACGGATCTGATTCAGCAGGAAGATTTAAATATTATAAACTGTTTTTTATAGAAAACTGACTCTCAGAGAGCAGCTGGTTTGTGTCCTCAGCTGACAGAGAAGCTGGAATCAACCATCTGATTCTCTGCTTCTCATGTTCCTATCCCCCCCCCCCCCCCCTCCCGTGTGCCCCCCCCCAGCTCTGTCCACAACCATATGGTTTCACCCTACTGCCTTCCCACTCCAGGGTTGGGAGAAGATTATAAATAGACTTTAAATAATCAGTTTCCGATTCGAGCAGGACAGAAAACAGACACCACGATTCAAATAAGCTGCTTTACTGAAAAGTCACTTCCAGCCTGTTCGATGAACCGAGACATCTGTTACACAAAGACAAGAAACTTCCTGATCCAGTTCAGTTCTACATCCTGATCCAGTCCTGATCTGGTCCACGGTTCTTCAGACTGTCAGGGTTCTCGTCTGGACTTCATTAAGTTTCAGTTCTTGGACCTGAACAAACATTTTAATGAAGATCCTGTTTTAAATCCGAACTTCAGGCTCTCTGCAGCAGCTCGTCACATTAAAAACATTAAAGACAGAATTTGTTGAAAAATAAGAATTTAGCTCTGTGATTCTGAAAGAACTGAAAACTGGATCTTCTCGCTGGTTGTTTGAGCAGCTGTAACAGAAGCTGAATCTAAAACCATCATTAGAAAATGTTTGTGAGAAAATCTGCAACATTTCTGTGAAAGTGATGAAGTAAAACTGTAAGATGTGAGAAACGCAGTGTTGTTTAAACTCACAGCAGCTGCATCTGAATCTGATCATCGTTTGCACAAAGCCTCGTGAACACGCCCAGATCTCATGTGATGCATCAGAGGTTCTGGCCGTGCTCAGAGCCGACGCCACAGACAGGAAGCCAGCAGGCCATCTGCAGCGCCAAGCTTTTGTCTTCAGCTTCTTTATGTCCCACATAAATTAACTGCCTGTCCTCAGTGTGCTGGACTGCAGAAGCAAGAAAACATCTGGACAAGAGAAGCAGCAGGTTTCAGACTCCAGCTTAACACTTTATTCAATGAGCCACACAGTAAACAACATCATCATGAAAAATAAACAAAAACAGGAAAAAAAACAACATTTTTCTTCAAGTTTTCCCATCGACAGTGTTTTTACTTTCACAGAGACACACCTGAGTGAAAGGTCACTCCAGGAGGCGTGCTGCTTTATTTTGGCGGGACAGAGGACGGTAACCGTGGAAACCTAGAGTCTTGTTTATTTATCAACAGCACAGACGATTGTTGTGATGAAGCAGTGAGATGTTGCGTCAGAGGCGGAGCTAGGAGCTGAAGAACGCTGCATACACAACAGTTGGCTTTGTGTCGCTGCAGCTGCTGCATCGATGTGAGAAGCTACTGATGCTCTCCGGTTCTGGGAGGCTGTGAGACTCAGATACAACCTCCAAACCTCGAAAGTTCAGTTTGGCAAAAGAAGAGACGAGATCAATAAATGTTTAGACTGTAAATCTGAAGAATTCACACATGCCGGGATCTTTTTGTCTCTTATTTCTAAATAATAAACAGCCGTCACGCAGTAACACCTTCAACATGATGTTTCCTGTGAAGAAACACTCCAGTGAGTTCCAGGTTTAAGTTACATCACATTTAAAAATCAGACAAAAGCAAAACGTAAAAACAAAATCTGCTGTAACGACCTGCCAGGCGTGCACGCCGTTCTATACAACGCCGTTCCATTATTCACTCCTGACATTCCGCTCGTTAAACACATATTTACATCATCGCTTGAAGGTGCGCCATTAAAGCTTCACACCAGCAGCAGCATCATCCTGAAATATCACAACTCACAGAGCTGTGGCGCCTTTAGACACGAGCAGTGATGGTTTTACTGTCAGCATCATAATAATAAATACATCATCATCTCCAGAACTTCATTAACACCCAGAATCTCCTTCATGACAGAGAGAGTGTTGACATTCACAGCTGAGCATGAGAAGAAAGTTTGATGTTTGTTTACAGAAAACAACAACTTTTAAAACTTTTGTCACATTTTTACACAAAGTAAAAGTCAAAATCTGAGGCCCAGCTGAAGATCCCTTCCACAGGTCCACGACCCGGAAGCGCTAAACATTTCACCTCCCGGGAAACATGATGACTTCATCACCCACGGAGACGTTTGTTTGGTGTCAGTCAGGTACAAGAGCTCAGGAATCGGGAGCTTTGATTGGATGAAGCAGAATTAGAGCTCCAGCTGACATGAGAGCTAATTGGTTCGGAAGCTGTTCTGAACTGAGGAGCAGCTGGAGGAACAAGGTGATCCGGCTGATTGGACCGAACCATAACACATCTAACAGATTCGGCTGGCTCCTCCCCCTCTGAGCAGGTGATGAGGAGGAAGGTGGACATGCAGCTTTAAACTCAAACAGAACGAAGGCAGCAAACAGCCTCGTTCTGCCCTTCCTCGTCCTGACAATAGCTGCTGGGTGCAGGGCGTCAGATCAAATCAAACAACAGCTGAGTGTGTGCAGGGGGGAGATGGGGGAGGATGGGGGAGTCAGGACACAAGTGTCCTTGTCAGCGCTGGGTCCAGGCCTGAGAGAACACTGCTGACAGTAACAATGAGACCAGAACTGATGCAGAGAAAGAAACATTTTACTGGGAGATGAATAAGATCCATCTGGTGAACAGGGACGCCGTTCAGACTCCCGTTAGCTAAAAGAACCTCCCAGTCTGACAGAACTGGTCCCTGAAACTGAACTCAGGGTCCAAATCTCATCAGACTCTGAATCACATTCCTCTGTGTTCTTGTTCTGCTCAACTCTGATGTCAGTCAGTTATCAGAGTCAGTCTGTGAACTCTAAACATGCAGAAAACTGGAAAGGCTTCTTCTCCTGTGACCTACATCACACGTGCACACACATTAAAACATGCAGGAAGCAGAAAGTAAAGCCAGTGGAGCAGAAATGGATCACTGAGGGAGACGGAGTAAAAATCCACTCCGTGTCCCTGAAAGCATCTCAATAGCAGATGAACACGAACAGGCGACGGATGAGAAAATGGGACAAATTCCGAAGCAGCAACAACAAACCACAACAGAACTCATGTGTCATCTCCGCATGGATGAATCCACGTCAGAGAATACACACACACACACACACACACACACACACACACACACACACACACACACACACACACACACACACACAAGTGTGTTTTGTTATCCTTATGGGGACCGTCCATTGACTTCCATTGATTTTAGTAACTAGATTTATACCTAACCCAAACCCTTTTCCTAACCTTAACCATTACTGATCTATAACTAACCCTAAGACTAACTAAAACTCTATTCACACCATACCTATAAACCTAACCCCTAACCCTAAAAAGGGGAGTCCCCCTCATGGGGACCAGGCTTCGGTCCCCACAAGAACCCTCGGACCCCAGAAAGATAGTAAAAGTCAGGAAACGGGTCCTCAGGAGGTCAGAAATACAAACCCACACACACACACACACACAAAGCTTAAATGTGTGTGTTTATGGCCCTGCCTGGTCTAGTCTGGCCTGGATTAGCTACTGAGACTCTGCAGGACTGCCGATAGAACGAGGGGGGGTTCAGAGCTGGGAGGGGTTGCAGTAATCTGTTAATCTTATTAATACCACTGTTGTGTGTGCATGTGTGTGTCTGTGCCCTGTCAACATGACCCAGGAAACAAAGGATGGAGCTAACAGCTGATGACTCTGGCTGCTTTCCACTGTCACAACACAAACAAACGTCTCCATCAAAACACTCCTCAGATGTGAAAACACATTAAACTGCCACTGAAAGTTTGACTGACTGACCCCTGCGACCCCAAAAGGCTCCAGAAAACACCAGCTGTTTGGTTTGTGTTGGTCCAGCTCCTCTGCAGGACCTCACATGGACCTCCACCTGCTCCCATCAGTCACAGTTTAATGACGAATCTCCAATAGAACGTAAAATATCTGAGCTCAGAATAAAAGGAGGGAAATCTGTGATCTGAGAGGCAGCTGGGAGGACCGGGAGGACTGGGAGGACTGGGACACGGGGCATCTGATGGGACAGGTGGATCAAATGGTTTTTTATTTATCTTGAATGAGTCTTCAGAGTTCTGTGGATGGAAGAGATGAACGGGAGAAGAATAGGTGTGAGTCCACTGTGTGGATGTAAATGTTTTCATGCTTGTAGAAGAAGGCCTCCTCTCACCGATCCAGAACCCGACTGTAGTCCTGAAGTCCACAGCCACCTTCACTCTTCAGTTCAGCAAAGACTTGTGTGAAAAAGTGTGGGTCAGCGTTTATACGCAGCATCTTGGAGCTGGTGGCGTTGATGATGGCGAGGCAGCGGTCCCAAAAGGCCTCCTTCCCCGCTTCCACCAGGAAGGGCTTCAGCGGGTAAGAGATCTCGTTGCCCATGTAGGAGTAGGACAGGTAAAGGCAGGTGAGCAGGATGGCCTGTAGCTCGTGTTCCGATGCCACCAGGTCGCCGTCCACCACATCCCGGCACAGCATGTAGACGAAGACTACGTTAGCCGGCGTGACGAAGGCCTGGTCCTGCCAGCCCTGCAGCAGCAGAGACCGGTCCACAGCACGCAGCCAGAGAACCGGGTCGGCTGGAGACAGGTGCTTCAGCCGGTAGCAGCGGCAGCACAAGAACTCCCCGAGGCAGCGGAGCAGCTCGCTTGTGGAGGCCTGCACGATGACACGCTTTGGAGACGAGGTCCCCTGAGGAACCTTTTTCACAGAGGACAGCTGCTGGGACCTGCTGTAGCTGTACCCGTGCCCCTGACCCATCCCAAATCCATAGCTGAGTCCCAGACCCAGTCCTGCTGGGCCCTCGTAGCTGGACAGGTTGGCACATGACAGAGACTTCTTTACATTCTCACGGTTCAAGTGCAGAACTTGGTCCTTCTCGTAAATGTTGTTGTTATTCAGAGGGTCCCCGAGGGCCACAGCGCCGCTGGACCCCTTCTTGGTGTTACCTTTCTTCTTGGTGGAGGCCACAAGCCGCTTCCAGGTGAGCGCTGGAAGGAAGATGGACTGGCCTCTCTTCAGGCCTCGGTCCTTCTGGCTGTTGAGGGAGCGGCTGCTCAGGCTCGGGTAGTGGCTCAGAGAGCCGGGGTGGTTGTCATAGTATCCGGGTTTCCGAGAGCCCGGTGACAGCGACAGCACGGTACCCATGATGTGGAATCAGCTCCAGGAGATGACACTGCCTCACTGGTGTTTGTTCCTCAGCATCCAGGTGTGAACATCATGAAGAGACGAACGCAGCTGACATGTCCAGGTGATCTGACAGACAGACAAGAAGAGAATTTAACCTGATGCACATCAGAGTCTGGAACATCTAAACCTCCTGATCATGCTGCGCAGATTGGATCCAATTCATCTTCAGTTTTAGAAATCTCAACATAAATGCATCAAATTTATCCTGAGCAGCCTGAACGCATCAGTTTTTATTATAAGAGCATAAACATCAAGGTTTAACCAGGAAAACTGCACTCAGTCTGATTTCATCTGAACAAGGATTCAGTCTTTCTGTTGATCAACAAACAGATGAGACAGTGACGCACAGAATGCGCTTCCGGCTGATGTCAAGCTGCCTTGTGGTCCACACATCACAAACACCTGAGCAGCTCACCTGTGTTTTTATGGATCCACCGCTGTCTTGTTCTGGCTGCAATCCGTAATAATGCAAAGATATGTGATGAGAGTAAAGAGCGCAACCAATGCGCTGATTGTGCCGCCGCAGCCGGTGGCAGGCGGTGACCGCGTGCAGGACGGCGCTCAGCCGGTTTTACAGGCAGAAAGTAGAAGAAGAAGATGCGGCTCGTGCGGAGCGACGGCTCGCCTGGTGCGGTGCAGCTGTCATCCTCTGCTGCGCCTCAAATCAGGCGAGTTCAGCCTGGTCCACGCAAAACCAAACTTCACTCAGTCTGAGTCCATCTCCCCTCCCACGCGCACACAAGTCTCCCCGAACTTCTGGTCCCGGTTCTGGACTCTGCCGGAGCAGCTGGAGGAGTCCGCTCGCACAGAGCCTCGGAGGCTGAATGTCCGGCACTCCGTCCCGATGCAGACCGACTCTGAGGCGGAGCGGCGCGTCACTCCGCCTCCGCTGCTGCTTTACGCACGCGCACGCACGGGCAGCAGGAAACACGGTGAGACACAAGTCCCTGCAGCATGTAAGAAAAACTTCAGATAATTATAAATAAATCATTAAAAATCCAATTTCAAAGTAAAATTACACACTAATGATCAAATAATGAGGAAATAGAGACAATATATGCAATTTAAATAAAATAACCCAAATTACAAAAACAAGTACTTTTTGTGTGTAAAATGGCCTTTATGTAATCAAATTAAACTAATTAGATAATTTGATTTAACTTTTCAAAAATACATTTGAAATGAAACTTGATCATTTGTTTGGCACCTTGAAGTGATTTTTATTTATTATTTGTTTTAGTTTGAATAAACTCTTTTAAAGTAGAATTAAAAAGAAGAACTGGGATCAAATGAAGAACTTCGGGAGCTCTGAAAGACGGTGGTCTTTTTCTAAATATGAATTATTTTAAATATATTATGATAAATGCACCTGGACCAAAAAAATAATTTAAAAACTTTATTTGTTTGGCCCAAATGTCCAAAAACTGAACAACGTTAAAAGTTGGATCAAAGTAAAATCAAGTCTGTTCTTCTGATTCTGCTGCTCGGTTCCATCATTCTTCAGTATTTGTGGCTTGTTCCAGAGACGTGATCCTTCCTGAGAATTCCTGGAGTTAAAGTATTTTAGGAAACAGGAGATTTAGACAAGTTGTTGTTAAGAGGAGACAGAGATGAGAGAAGAATGAACCACAAAGATAAATTAAACTTTACTGGATGTTATTAATGTTCATAAACAAAATGAAATACAAACAAAATATCCAGGTTTCAGTGTAGATTCATGTTCCTCCATCTTTTCCTTTCTATCTGTTTATAATGTTTCTCCTGCACTCCAGTCTATAAACTCCTGATGAGTGATCTGATCTCTGGTTGGGAGATGAGAGGTGTGAACAGTCACATAAAAAAGATGCTGCAATAAATAAATGAATGAATAAAAAAAAATAAATAAATAAAAACAAAAAGCTGGAGTTTCAGTCCAAGAGATGCAGATAAAACCAACAGAGTAAGACCTCTGCTGACATGAACCCATCTTTGTCTTCTTTAGTGTTTATTGTCAAACACACACACACACACACCATCCTGTAGTCTCATCCTAATCCCTGGACTGATGCTGAAACTGTGCTGAATCTTTGGGGTTAGGGTTTGTTTTTGTTTTTTGGTCTCATGCTGAACAGCGTCTGTTTCACCTGAACGCAGCAGCATGTCCTCATGTCTGTTTTCACAGAAAAGTTTGTTTTAAATAAATCAGAATAACTCCATGAAACACGTCCACAGTTTGGAACCTGCTGCTGCCTCTTAACTGGACTTTATCTGGTAGTTTAGTCATTTGTCACAAGGAGTCAGTAAGTTTGTTGTATTAAGTGTGTTAAATGCAGCATCAGCTGTGCTGTGTTCTCACACTGGACTGATGGTTGATGCTCTTCTGCTCGTCAGTATTTAATAAAACTTCTCAGTAAATGAGTTGGAGAATCAGGACGCAGCCAGCTGACGGCTGCAGAACGAGGACATGTTCTGTCAGAGAGGGTTGATAATCTCAGCTGTGGCTGCGCAGGATGCAGACTGTTTCACCTGATGACACATCTGTCGCTCGGACTCATCCAGACACGGTAATCTCCCTCCTGCGAGTAGCTGCAGACAACACACAGGGATTACGCTGCTTTCAGGCCACTTTCAGGCTTTTATCAGACTGACTTCACCTGCTGGACTCCAACATGCATCCGTTCTTTTTACTGTCTAACAGATTCACAGATTTCAAAAGATCAATAAATGCTCTTATTAGTGTTAAAATGTTAAATATTATTTACCGTAACGACTTTTTCAATCTTTTGTTACTGTCTGTGAAGTAAAACAGGAACAGTTTCTGGTTAGAAATCCTTTATTTGAGTGTTTTTATATGTGATGTGGAAGCTGGAAGTGGATGAGAGTTTCTTTCATCTTAAAAACTTTAGATTAGAGTTTTAAAATCGACTCTGAAACAAGTAAACAGTAAACATGCTGCTAGTTTGTATCTGACTGAAACAACCTGCCGGAAGTGGTGATGCTGCCCTCTGCTGGAAACATCTGACAAACATTTGAGAGCCGTTTCCTCACTGGGGTCCAACTCCAGGTCTGAGTATAAGGACTTGGTCGTGCGAGACCATCCTGCACCTGTATGTTTCATATGTTTCCCTACTTCTACACACCTGATTCAGGTGAGCCGGTTGTTAAAAGGCTCCTCTGGGACCTGCAGAGGATCTGAAGGTGTGTGATTTATGTTTATTTGAAACTTCACGTAACCGGAAATGACCTAATTCAACGGACGTTTGTTTACACGTGCAGAGGTGTTTGTGGGCGTGGCCTGTAGTGGTAACGGTCAGTAGATGTTCTGAAAGAACATTTAAAGGTTCCTGTTTGAAACAACAATGTGTGAATTCATCTTGTGCTTCACTGCAGCAGCTGAAGAACATTCAGGTAATTCAATATCTTAGTAACTGTTTGCTAATTGGTAGTTAATTTATTAGCAGATAATTTTCATTCTGTTTAACACAGACATGTAAATTACAGCAGCTGAGAAGTTTGAAACGTTCATCGGCTTAGACTCATTACAGCTGGTGTTTGAAAAACTGAATGTTTGTTTATTAAAAAAAAAAAGGTTATTTAAAACGATAAAAGTCGAATGAATTATTTAAACTACTTAGCTATTAGCTGTTACAAAGACAAACGCTGGACTCGGGTTGGACCCGGAACTTGTGGCTACCTGTTGTAGCTAGCTAGCTAGCTACGGGCTACATGTTTTACCGTTATTACGGGGGCGGGGCTTTCAGCTCCAAGTTTCTCGGACATGGTAGCACGTGAGATCTCGTGATGTCACTTTGACCTTTGACCTTTAAACAAGGAATAACACGGACTGATGAACAATTAGATCTCTGACAGATTCAGAGTTCATTAATTCGTTTACAATAATTAAAATCCAATAATTAAATGAGTGTGCAGAACTCCTTGTCTCTATTTATGTTCCAGACGTGACTTGAGCAGTAGTTCTACACAGACATTAAGGATTTATAAAGTCTGTGAACATTTTGAAGGATGTTAGCAGATTTTTTTCATCATATTAACCATCATGTTTTCTATTTGTCATTTACACGATTTTGACATTTTACTTTTGTAATACATTCTGTATTTTCATCTGTCTGATACTTTTACAGTGTTTTTAGATTTTACAGGTTAAATTAGATTATTTTCCTGATAAACTAAATAGTTCAATTTTCAGTAGTTTTTAACAGCCGTTTGGTTTTAAAAGGTTAAAAAAATGAAGTGAATAAATCTGAAACTTTTTCCTGTCTTGATTCTGCTCATGTTGAACGTTTCACAGCAGCAGAGGGCAGCAGATACTCAGAAAGATTCTTGTTTTTGTTGTTGTTTTTAAAGCATGTTTCAGTCTTTTTGTTCTTGTGTTGATTCCCTTTCTGCCAGTTCAGGCTTGATTGAACCAGTTTTTCCAGCATGTTCCTCAGAGCCGCTCCACGCTGCTCCTGTTGTCTGCAGCTGCGCTGCATCAGCTGGCTCTTCATTTATTACAAAACTCTGGACGTGACTGACTGATATGTTCCTGCTGTGGAACAGAAGCAGGATCCAGAGACAGTCGAGAACATTTAAACAAATACTTTGTTCCTGGGATCATTTTAAAGTGTAAGAACGTCTCAGTGGAGAGCTGTCAGTTTTTGGATGTTTCATTATTCTGTTCAGTATATTTATACCACATATTGATAATCAGAGTTCAGGTCACACAATAGTTTAAATAAAAAGACAATTAAATAGATTTGGAAACGTTCTATTGAGTAATGGGCCTGCTGGATCTGAACACCTGCTGCAGGTAAATTCCATCAGCATACATCGTTATTGTTCCACCTGTCACCCTAAATCAGTATTTATTAATCAGCTGACGGTGTTTGTTGGTGATGAACAGGCTTCTGTTGTCAAACAGCTGAGAGTCAGAGAGGTTTAACATGTTTGTCAGAGATGTTCAGACTTTAGTTCCCGCCTCCTTGCGTGCGACCTGCATGTTAAGCTAACAGGCTGCTGATAATTCGCCTCCAATCTGAAACGGAAATACGATTTTATGAGTTATATATTTTCATTTGACCTGAAGAATGAAAGTGAAATATTTCACGTTTGTGTCATCTTTATTTCCTTTTCACGCTCAAGGATGTTCTTGTGTTTTTTTAGACAGTTTCCTGTAGAATCAGAAGCTTTTTGTTGCACATCATCATCATCAACCAGCAGCGATGACTGTTGTCCCCTCACATCACCACCATCTGTAAAAAAAACTGCACCTAAATGCACCACAGACATCAGTGAAGCATGTTTTACAAGTCCAGTTCTAAAAACTGACTGGGTGTGAAATGTTAATAACAGCATGTCGATCTCAACATGATCAGAACATGTTGAAAACATGAGCTCATTTTGAGTTTAATGGTAAGAAGTTGAAACAGAAGCATGTTTTATGATGTGAGTTTGGCGTGTGGGAAGTGGACCGACTCTACATCTCTGTGTAGAAACACTCTGCGTGTGACGAGCAGCTTTACTCTGATTTGTTTGTCTTACAGAAGTTTTAAACAAACAGGAGTATTTTTTGGTTTGGCGTCGTGTGTGTTTGTGTGTCTGTTTGTCTGTCTTCGACCTTCATGGCTCTGGGAGCCAGAGGTCAAACCTGTTAACCTCTCCATTGAAGATCACATCATCGCCACACAGACACGCCCTGATCCTGCAGCCAGAACGCAGCTTTCAGCGCCCTGCAAACATTTGATCCTGCAGCAGATCCTCCATTAGCTCCATGAGTTTCCCTCCATCACCTGTTTTAAACTGAAGAGATGCAACACAGGAAACAGATTAACGTCCTGACAGATGAGACACGCGCGGTCAAACTCTGTTGCAGAACTGATGTTCATGGTGGCGACTTTGGCGTGAAGATTGAACCGTTAGCTGTGTGTCTGGGTGTGAAGGGATTAATGGGGCCTGACCTGAAAGTGAAGCCTTTGGCCCCATTTGCAGCTTTTAGGATGCCTTGTTTGTTGTGGTAGTGCTGCTTGTGGTGTTAACCTGCAACCCCGCTGACCTCTGACCTGCAGCTCCATCCACGCGTCAGGAAGACAGCAGAAACTTCC
This sequence comes from Pachypanchax playfairii, assembly GCA_006937955.1. Classification (NCBI taxonomy): domain Eukaryota; kingdom Metazoa; phylum Chordata; class Actinopteri; order Cyprinodontiformes; family Aplocheilidae; genus Pachypanchax; species Pachypanchax playfairii. The sequence goes on from SSNP01000071.1 coordinate 1,170,778, forward strand.
CGTTGATGAGTGTCGGCGTGTTTGAGGTGTGATCAAACCCACAACACGTGTTCAGGATGTCAGACTGCTGGAGGAGGATCCAGACCCGGCCCCCGTTTGGTTTTCTGTTCTGTCTTATTCTATTCTAGTCGTGTCTGATTCTATTCTTATGATTCTATTCTTGTCTGCAGTTGCACAATACAGCAGAATCTTGTTTTTACAGAATCAGGAAGTGGTGTGAATAGATGTAGAAAATTAATCTTTCTTCAGTAACGGGGTGGAGGAGGAGGATCATGAATGTGAATTCTTCTGTGTGGAAAGTTTATTTTTCACAGCCGCCACCTTCATGAAGCGTTTAAGGAACACACTGAAGCTGTTTTCTGTCTCTCTTCAGAAGTTCTAGACTTTTTTTCTTTGCCTCTGGACCAGCAGGACGGTCTGCACGGTGATAAACAGGATCAGGTCTTTGTGATGGTTGATGGTTCAGATCCAAGAGCAGTTTGTGCATCAGCTGCCTGCAGGTTGTCGTCCGGGTTACAAACCTGAGCAAGATGTTTCTTTTTACATACATGAAACTATGAGTTTATTCTTATTGCGTAACATCAACCGTGATGCGCTGCGGGCAGAGGGGGTTTATTTTAAACCAAGATGGATTCCTCTCATTCCTGCAGTGTCACGCCTGCTGGCAGTTGTTGACATCTATAATCAATCTTACTTGAATCGAAATGCAGGTTTCCCATCAGAAAGGAATGTACGGCAACATGCAAGGGACAAATATCAAACAACTTTTTATATTTCTAAATTAATTGTTACATAAATCTCAAATATTTTTAAGATTATTTGACTGATTTACATCATCTGCATCCTTGTTACTGAGAAACCCCCTGCAACCCGTCTCATGGTCTCCTGTAGATCTCCGAAGGATCTGCTTCACCATATTACAGCTGAAACATGAAAACAGAGTTCCGTCACATGACGTTCGGTTTCAGAGAGAATTTTTGGGTGAATTGAAGGTATTTGATCGAACGCTTCATGTCACATGTTTTACACGTCACATGGAGGATTTCAGGCTTCAAGCTGCTGTTTCCATCCCTCCAGGTGGCGAGTCGTCCTCTCATGAACATCAGCTGATCTGGTTCTGATGGAGGTCTTCACCCGGTCTGGTTCTGACGGAGGTCTTCATCCTGTCTGGTTCTGATGGAGGTCTTCACCCGGTCTGGTTCTGATGGAGGTCTTCATCCTGTCTGGTTCTGATGGAGGTCTTCACCCTGTCTGGTTCTGACGGAGGTCTTCACCCTGTCTGGTTCTGACGGAGGTCTTCACCCTGTCTGGTTCTGACGGAGGTCTTCACCCTGTCTGGTTCTGACGGAGGTCTTCACCCTGTCTGGTTCTGACGGAGGTCTTCACCCTGTCTGGTTCTGACGGAGGTCTTCACCCGGTCTGGTTCTGACGGAGGTCTTCACCCTGTCTGGTTCTGACGGAGGTCTTCACCCTGTCTGGTTCTGATGGAGGTCTTCATCCTGTCTGGTTCTGATGGAGGTCTTCATCCTGTCTGGTTCTGATGGAGGTCTTCACCCGGTCTGGTTCTGACGAGTCGTTGGAGGAGAATTTAAAGGTGGGTGATTGCAGACGTTTGCCAGTTCTGTGCCACTCAGGCATCAAACAGCGTGACATTATCTTCAAAGCTTGTCGCCTCCACATGTGATAATGACTTAGACCTTAAAAAATAGAAGCAAAGAAAAGAGAAGGCAGACATCTTGCATTCCTGAGCTCATTCCACAAAGTACAATAACTTCCTTGAATTCTTCGACCCCTGACGGCGGAGCCAGGGCACATCCTGTTGTCCTCGCAGCACTTCCTGCCCGAGCAACTCAGTGAGTCTCACTTGTTGCCATGGTTACTGGAAAACACTGACCTCGGGATGAAGGCACATGGGCAGGTAACTCCAGCGATCCGATCTGGCTCGTGCTCAGATGTTCTTGGCTTCACTTTGTGTTCTAACTCACGTCATTTTAAAGTTTCTGTTTACTTCAACATTTCAGACCCGGTCGGTCGGTCGGCGCTCCAAAAGGTCCAATAATTATTCTGTTTGTGTCTATAAAGATCCGTCTTCATGTTGAGGAGATTCTATCTGAAGAATCAGAGTCTTTACTGACACTGTGTTTACATCTGGCAGGTTGTTGAGATCTGAGTTTAGTGATTTGTTTGCAGGATTTTCACTGTTACAAAAAGTTTTAGATTTTACTTTATTTTGTATAATTTGCTGTAAAAATGCAATAAATCCAGTTTAATAACAGACTTTAAACAAATAACAGGAAATGAATCAACCTTTCATTCAGAGATTCTGGTGATCGGATCGAGTTCTGACCTGCGGCTGTAACGAAGGAATAAAACCGTCTACAATCTACTTAATAACAACAAAACACAGTGATTCTGTTTTCATGTGATTATATATGACTGACTGTGTGACTGTTGGAATAAAAACCATCTTCTGTTGATAGTTAAAGTTCCTGGGATTATATAATCTAGTGGACATGTTGTTTTAACAGGTTGATTGATGGTCGAATGTCTGACCAACATGTTGGAATCATCTCGGGTCTCTGCAGAATCCAGCTGCACGTTCTTTGTATGACCTGCTGGTGTCTTTGTGGACTTGTTCTGGACTGTAAGGGACCGTGTGGAACCTTCAGGAACATGTTTGTGTTTCCCAACTAGAAACAGATTTTAACAAACAGCTTTAGTGGTTCAGGATGAGAGTTTCTCTAAAGCCGCTAATAGCAGCTCGCCGTGTGTTTGCGTTAAGCTTTGTTTGTTTCGTAACCACATTCCTGTCAACAGCGCCGGCTGCGGAGTTCTGGCCAGACTTTCACTCAGTGAGTATAGAACCCCCCCACCCCCCCCCCCCTCTGGGTTCTGACCCACCCAAGAGAGATGCATTCACTTCTACTTCCTGCACGTCTCTCCAAGAATTCACACAGCAGGAAACCATGTTGCCTCAGTCCTGCTTCAGAGATGTCGAGCAGGTTGAACATTGTGTAATTATGGGATGTAAATGGTTTTAAAGAGGATGTTTCATGCCCTCATGCCCTGATGGGATGAGGATGAGCAGTTAGTTGGTATGGACACAGGTAGCAGGCGGAGGTGGCGGTCCGTGACATCATGTATCAGGTGAAGCCGCCTCACCTTTCCTCTGACGGGGACCCACCTGTTTACCTGCAGGCTGTGTGCCACGCCTCCATCTGCTGCCAGTAAACATGGTGTCAGACACCAGCTCTCGTACCGCGACCTTCTCAGACTCATCGGCTCCTTTTCTGTCTGTCATGTTGAAACGTTGGGTTGGGGGTAGGGGTAGGGGTTAGAGGGTAGGGGTTAGGGGTTAGGGGGTAGGGTTAGGGGTTAGGGGGTAGGGTCGTAGTTGTTCCTCAGGTTTGGTCTCTGTGACAGTCGAACTCGTTGGATAAACTCTCGTGATGATGTGGGTGTTCGTGACTCTTACACTTCATGATTCATCTCGTATCTGTTCACGCTGAGGGGATTTCACGCCGTTTGTGTGAAGCGTATCAGATGTCGGGCCGGATGCCTTCGTCCTGGTCTGGGTGTGGCTCTCCTCGGATCTTCTGAAGACGGGGTTGTTATCTGTTGAACCCCTACACAACCGTTCTCCAAACACACACAAACAACATCCTAATGCTGCAGGAATGTTCTGGTTTCACACAGTCAGGTAAAATATTCCATCTCTTTTTTCTGTGTGTCACGATGTTTCACTATAAAACTTTCCAGTCGTTTCAGATCAATTTATGGAGGCTGACAATCATCAGAAGTTATCTCTTATCTGAGATGGTGCTGAAGTATCTGTGATATTCTGTTATATTGACTGACGACTCAACGTGCTTCCGTCAGATTTTGAGCAGGTTTCAGAGGTGACTCGTGTTCAGCAGGATCTGAGATGTTTAAACCATTAAATCTTCTTCAGGTTGTTCTGTGTGATCCAGCGTTACAGTCCACATGTGACTTATAGTGAAAGACTGAGTGTTGGAGCTTTTTAAAGGCTTGTGATGTTTTTTCTTTAGATTAGAGGTGGAACATTAAACTTTAAGGAGCTGCACGGTGGTGAAGCTGGCAGCTCTGTTGACTTGCAGTTAGAAGGTTCTGGGTTTAAAACTCAGCTGGGACCTGTCTGGATGGAGTTTGCATGTTCTACCTGTACTCTAGGTGTTTCTGTGATGACTGCTGATGTATCCAGGTGTAACCCCGCCTCCTGCCCAGTGACCAGTAGAGAGAGACTCGAACTTCCTGTGACTCTTAACAGGAACTAGCAGATATTGAAGAGGGATGATCAGTATTATTATTATTGCAACAAGGCTGAGTTGATGGAGGCGGGGCCTCATAAACCAGGATAGAGATACATTTTTTAATGATAAAAAAAACCCATAATTGACTTTATTTGTACCAATCCTGGTCCTGATGCAGGAGAGCAGCCACACAATCGGTCCAGTTAAAACACCTTTACACGTCTCTGGTTTCAGGATTTAGATGGATCCGGACTGTGTCAGATCCTGTTGGTGTATTTTAATGGTTTTATGTTGTAGATTTCCACTCAGATTGAAACACTACTCAGCTGTTAGTTTCTGATGTGATCAGTAAAATCCTGTCGGGTCTGAAGGTTCTGCTGTCAGCCATGTGAGGAACGCTGCTTAATGTCTCCAGCTGTCAGTCTGACTTCACCTGATCTGCTGTCTAACCGTGTGCACGTTAAACCTGCTGACGTGACGACCTGAGAGGTGCATGTGACGAGCCGGTGGTTTACATCTCACCTGTTTCACCTTTTTATTCTAAATACAGAATTAAACTCAGACGTGAACTGTGTAAAACTCCTGATCCAGTCCTCGTCTCTGCCTCTTCCTGAGACATCTGCTTGAAAATGTCCTTCCCAAAATGAACTGTCTCAGTAACTTCAGGGTTTATTTAATGAGATGACTTTACAGGTGCAGTAATTAATCATTTTAAATGAATCAAACACAACAGAAAATAAATGTTTTAACCTGTGAAGCCTGTGTCGTTAGCATCTGGGGCTTCTTTTAGCATCTTTAGCATCAAATAGCTGCATTTTCATTTAGTTGCTTGTTGTTGGGACTGTGTTTATTTAAGGTGTGTGTAACATGTGTAGGTTGGTAAATATGAAGCATGACTTTGGATGGAGTTTGTCAGTGGAACTCCATCAGCCTGTGGTACCAGGGCCCCTGGAGTTTGGACAAATCAAAGTTTTCAAATAATAAAATGGCTGTTAATTTGAACCTTTTAACCATTTAAATATTTGACAAACTATTGAGCATGGGTTTTTCTAAACTAAAAAAAAAGTTCCCATTTAAAACTCGAGTAATAAATAAAATCCTTTGAAAGCAAAATTCTGGTATGAACTCAGGAAACGTTAGTTCAGCTCAAATTACTGTCAGAAAGACGAGCCTTAAAAACTTCAGCTTGTCTAGACGTCCCAAACGTAGTGCCAAGAAAAACCCGCCTCTCTGCTGCGGCTGGCTGGAGACGCGTGTCAGGACCATGAAACATTTAGGTTTGAGATTCTAACGAGTGTTTTCTGCTGCCCTAACAGAGTACGTTTCCATGGTAACCCCTCAAACCTTTGGTTTGAAGATATGTTGGTTTTAAATGAATAAATTTCTGTAATGCAGACGGCTCCTCTCTTTGATCTGCGTGACGTTTAATAAACCAGAACTCGTTTAGCTGTTAGCTAGTTAGCAGAACAGTTCACCTGTTCTCTGTTAGAGCAGGTAATAAAGTGTGTTTGTTAGCAAACAATATGGTTTCTGCTGTTACGCAACATGAGAAAGATTGAAACCATCGCTGCAGATAAACTGGCATCCTGCCCAGATCTGATTGACATGCATCAGTTTCACTGACAGAATCGCCTGTGGATAGAAAAACCCACAAACACGGCCGGGGGGCGACGGGGCGACTGTCATGTGAAGTGAACTATGTAGATTTAAGACTTTGAGCTGGATCGTGTTGAATCACAGCTGAACTGCAGCTGAAGCTGCAGAACATACAGGGAGTGTTTTGTTGTGAAAACCATTTGGCCCTTGGCAACATTTTCTTTTCTTGCAGTTTGAGTCCTAATTAGACACACGGTAGCTTCAAGATCAAAGACAAACACATCAGAACCTGTCTGTCAAAACCTGCTGCACTTCCTCGATGAGGAGGAACACAACAACGTTCCAGTTCAACCTGAATCACTAGAGAACATTTACAGACACGTAAGAAGTAAGAAAAACATGAAAACTCTCATTTTTAAATGTCAGACAGAAATCAGACACTCGTCTTTTATTCTTCAGCAGAATCTTTCGTACGAAGCGTTTCGTCTTTCAGCTGAGATCATCGGTCGTTTCGTTTGGGAACTCCTCATGAGGAGTGGCAGGAATGCACCTCGACCGCCTCGGGGCTCCATCCAGAGATCAAGTTCCAAACCATTTAATGGTTGAGTGCAGATGTGTTGTTGGAATCTCATTCAGGACGCCTGAGAAGACGTCTCACTCTTCGTGTCTCCATAAAACCTAAAAACAGACTCTGATGTTGCTTTAAGAAATCAAACTTTAAACATGTGCTGCAGCGTTTTCATTCAGGACAACAAGTAAATCTACATCAAGAGAGTCCACTGAGTCCACCTCATGGTCCTACAGAACCTCCTTCAGCAGCAGGAACTCTCTGTTGGACCTCATGGAGGAGTTCTGATCCACTGTTCTTCATCATGTTGGTTCAGTTCTTTAAGTTCTGCAGACATCAGTTCCTGTTCAGGTCTCTGAAGGTCCACCAGCATCTCAGTCAGGTTCTGGACTTTGACTGGACCGGTTGTAGATCAGAGCTGTGTTTGGATCATTGTTCTGGTTCAGGACCCAGTTTAGTCCAAACATCAGCTGTTGGACTCACATCTCTAGAACATTCTGGTATCCAGAGGTCAACATGATGACCTGTGAGGTGTTCGGGTCCTGATGCTGAATCCATCAGACATGATCAGCTCAAAGTGAATATCTGAAACAGAATCCTGCAGCAGACCTGTTGAAGCGTGCGGTGAAGAACAAACCGTGTTAATGGTGGGAGAGGAACTTGTTTGCATCATGTAGAAACAGCTTTTTGCACAATGATACTGCAAACTGTGTTGTCTCGAGTCTCGACTCGTTTTCCAAAATAATCTGGAAGCTTTGTAAAATGTGACGAACCTGTTTTGAAACAGGTGATTTATCTGAGATGAGCTCACGAGTCCAAATCTCTGTTTAATCTGTTTCCACCACTAATCTCAGATTTAACTAAAATTATATTTTAATGAATGTTTACCTTTAAATCTTCTTCTTCTGTGGTTTTAGGTTTCTGCAGAAGCCTCCTTCTATATCTGGAGTGATTAAGTTTATAATGATGTCGAGGCCTTGACTCGGTGCAAATCACTAGTTTATTTCTGACGGTAACCGATTCCTTCCAGTGTGGTGTCTACGGTCTCCGGCATCACAGACAGCTTTTACTGGCACTAAACAACGTTTATAAAAGTCTTTATTAAAATTACATAACTCAGCAGAAAGTCTCCTCCTTCAGCTCCATGATAAAAACTGATAAAGATGTTTGTTTTTCAAATATCGGTCAAGATTTTCATAATATTTCCATTCAGCATGTCCAACAACCAAACTGGATCAGAAACATACGACTCGAGGGCAAAAACAGAATCACATGAAATAAATCTGAAAAGAATCAGATAAGTAACAAACTGTTTTCACAGTAACTGGGTCTGGGTCCAGGTCTGATTATTTATTATTAAACACCAAGTTTAATTAGACATTAGAAATAAAAGACAGAGACAATTTTCATTTATACTTCTGTAAAATTAGGAAGAACAAATTTCTGTGAGATTTATTTATTTATTTGTCTGTCTGTCTGTCTGTCGGTCGTGGTTTGCAGATCAGTCTCTTTCGAGGCTAAACGTACTCCGGTTTGGTCTCACCTGTTTCTCCACCTCAGTGGGAACAAGGTGCAGACAGGTGGGTTCGTTCATGTCATGTTCATGAGCAGGCAGCATTCCTGCAGCTTTCGTTTCATCTTTCCATGACATCACTGAGCTTTACGTCTCTGGGACAGAAATAGGAGAAAATTACTGTCAATTAGTGAGACAAATGTGTCTCATCAACATGTCACCATCAGCTGTGACGTGGTCTGCGAGGGCTCCAGGATGCAGAGAGGAGGTGGTGTCTCTGTGATGTGTCACTTGTCTTATTGTCTCCTCACATTCCAGGCAGCGTATTGTCCTGAACAGCAGAATATTTCTGGACTTATTCATCACTGTAACGTCTCATGAGGCGGTTCAAGCTGCTTCGGGCCCTCATTCAGTGTGGTTCTTATCTGCAGCGCTGCAGGGGCCTCTGTGTGGTTCCTGTTATTGCGAGCCGCTGGCATGCAGGCAGAAACTTGCACCCAGTTTGGCTGCAGTTGCGGCTCCTTCCACCGCCTCAAATTCAGATTGTACAAACCGGTGGCACAAATAAGGATTGTTTGTTATTACAATGCCAGTCCACTGTGGCCTGAGCGTGTGTTGTTTTGACTCCTAGAACAATCAACTGTTCCAATAAAGCCCCCCCCCTCCACCTTCCCCTCCCTGTTGATTTGCAGTAAATATTCCTCCCGGCGTGTCAGCGTCTGATCCTCATTCTTCACTAGAACAAGGGAAACCCGCCACCATCAGTATATTATAGAATCAAACCAAATGAATTCCCGTCGTCTCCGTCTAAATGAAGTCATTACTGAAACACGTCCAGATGAGCAACATCTGGGAGACTTGTCCACCGTGTCCTTCTCAACGTCTCCATCTTTTCATGTTTCATTTATAATCAAGTGGATCAGATCCAGTATCTGCTTGTTAGTGAAGGTTTTTCTGACCCACCTGAATCAGGTGTTTTCTGTTAAGTTCAAGTTTCTACCAACTCTGTGACATCATGGAAGAAGTCAGAAGACTCAGGTTAAAAAACCTCTTTATGACCGCCTGATGTCAGAACTCTCAGGTCCACTTGGATCGGTTCTTCATCATCTTGAATTTATTTTAAGGTTTGAAACACAAACTGTTGAAATTCTCATAAAAAAATTTCTATTTTTTATTGAACATCTGGAATAAAAATGTTGATGAAGGATCCTGAGTTTAAAGTCTCAAACTTATTTTTCCAGCTGGAAGATAAAATTAAGTAAATGCTAGTTTAACATCCGTTACAGTGAAAGTCAGCTACAGATTAGTTGATTCATTCCAAGAAGCTCAGTGATTGTGCAGGAAAGTGGGCGGGACTTGTTGCTCTGACTGGCTCCAAAATACAACATGGCAGCGCCTGTAAATTAATTTATGAAAAAATTCAATCTTGTTTAATTTTGACCACAGAGAACCAGAAGAGAGTGAGATGTACTATTAAACTAAATATAACACAAAAATAAATCGCTCTCAAAACATCTAAAATCAGTCAGTGATTAGTTAGAATCATTGTTCTGATGTTTTGGATCTGTCGTGTTCTCCTTGGACTTTAGTTGAGTTGGTGCATGTTCATTAAACAGAAGGTTCTACAAGTTAATGTTGAAATGATGGAAGGTGTTTTACCCTCTGCTGTATTCACTTGGCTGAAGGCCTCACCTGGAACCTGCACCAGGAGAATCCAGTTTTATTCTGATTCTAATCACAGGGATGATCCTCGTGCACCACGTCAGGTCTGAGTTAACAACAGGAAGTCGGTCTCATGTTTGTGGAGCAGGTAGCGTTCAGACGACCTTTTGTTGGGTAAAGATAAGAAACAAAAACCTGAAATGGAAAACTACTCAGTGCTGCTGAAGCTTTTCAACTTTCCATCCTTTAGAAGCGAGGGGAGGGTGGGGGAGGGGGGGTGGTGGAAAGGTGGGAGTCTCTCCTTTCAAAATGTAGCTGAGAACAAAACAGGAAAGCATCCTCTTGTTTTGGCTCTCGGACGCTACGAGCGTTTGGAATTCTGAGGAGGTGAATTCAGTGTTGTATTCATGTGTCTGTTCAGGTCAGAGCATGCACACACAAACACAAACACATCCACGCATCTATTCACACACAGCGGCGGGAATGTCTGGCATGCTTCGATAAGCTGAGACACGACGACTGTGAACCCCCCGTGGATGTTATGAGGAGCAGTCGCTCAATAGACTAAATACTGGCAGAGATGCTGCTGTGACCTTGGTCCAATCTGAACTCGTGTTTCATTTGGGTCAAAGTGCTGCTGATGGCTTGTTTTTATAATTTTGGCTAACAAGCCTGAAAAGCATCTCGACCTCTTTTAATGAGAGTAAACTTTAAACAGAAGTTTATCTGCGTGTTAAAAAGGTTTGTGTTTGGATTAAATAAAAACAGAAAGCTGCTTCTTGGAAGAGGTTTAATCGCCTCCAGCAGACGATGAAGACTGCAGATTGCAGGAATCAGCTCTGTTGTTGTTGTCAAACAAACTCTGGCTGCTGTTGTTGTTGTTGTTCCGACTCGGAGGGGTTTTCCTTTCCCACGTGTTGTGTGATCTTGGCACCGTTGGCATCCTTGAGTCCTGGTTTAATGTGACGTTAGTGGCATCCTCCACAGAGCTGCTGCACAAAGTGACACCTATTCTTCTGCTAGCGGAGACCTTCCTGTTGCTGACAGCACTTACTCATGATAAACAACATCAGGAGAGATGCTTCCACTGATATTAAAGCTTTTTATGTTTCCTATTATTGTTCAATACAATTCAACTTCACCAAGGTCAAAACCACTAAGGTAATAAAAAGCTTTTAGTGTTTCTGAAAGTTAAACCATCAATCAAACATTTTGTTTTCTGTAGGTTTCTATAACAGACCCGGGTCAACACCAGGGTTACATCAGCGACATGACACCTCACAAATTAGTTATGACATCATCATCATCTTTATTGTCCATCCATTCATTTTCCTCTTTTACTCTGCGGGTCATGAGCAGCTGGTCCCGGGTTGCATCCGGAACCCTGGACCAGCTGCCAGATTTACACTTCAGCTAAAACAGCAAAGACTGGAAATACGCCTGAGTGAATCATTTAGCCAGGTAAATCCATTAAGATCAAGATCTCTGTTATAAAGGTGAGTTGGCCAAGAGGTCAGCAGCACACGTCATCAACAGTAAACACACATGGGAATTATTTAACAGGTATATTGTTTGTTTTTAATAAAATCTATAATGAATTTTAAATTGATTTAAAACAGTCAGTGTGTAAAACACATGCATTATCTTTCATGATTGACTAGGTACATGTTGTATAATAAACCAAAGTTACTCAGAATCTGGAACGTTTCATTAAATTATGGGATAGATTAAAGTTATAAAAATGTGTAAACTGATCTGAAACGTATCCGTGAGGCTCAAAACGTCTGAACAATGTGACAAAAGGAGGCGGTTCTTTGTTCCTGTGCACATTTCTCTCATTAGACTCGCTGCTCTTTGTTGACATGTGGATGTTGTCACTCAGGTTCAATAGCATTGACCTTTGACCCCTGCAGAAGTACTTCCAGGTGGAACCTCTCTAGTCTCGGCCTGACTCCTGCAGCTAAACTTCAACCCTAAACAAACAATGATCTGACTCCTTCAGAACACGTCAGCTCCTTCATGTTGACTCTTCATATGATCTCATTTGGTTTGTGACAGTAACACTGAGTCATCTTTGACTTCCCATCACAACGTAAACATGTTAAATAATTCGTTTTACTTTTGTTTCTTTAATTGAATTCAAACTAAATCAATCTGAGAATCATTTTTACAGGTTTGTAAAAACGACTTGTTCTTCTGCTGCAGCGATGAGACTTAATATTGTAAACTGCAGTTCTGAAATCAGATTAAACAGATCCGACTGTGATCCTCTGCAGAACTCCTGCAGTCCGGATGCATCTTGTTCTCGATGTCAGACACGACCTCGGTGTAAAAAAACATCTCTGTGAACAAAACGCAGTGATTCTTGTGATTTATCACACGTTAGTGACAGTTGTGTTTCTGTTGTCCTCGGTCCCATCACGTCTCCTGTCTGTCTTCACTGTCAGCGCTGCCGAGCAGATCGTTTATCTCCTGCGTTACAAAAGAGTCGATCAAAGTCGATTCAGCAAAATGATGCAGTTAATTAAATCTCTTTTCATCACAAACCGAACAGCAGATGTTGTATCAGCTGTCCGCTGACTCCAGGCATCATCAGTGAAAGATCAGCTGTCAGCTGCCGTTGTTAAGAAAATGTTCTCCATATGTTGGAGGAATGTGAACAGGACGAAGGCTGGGGGCTGTTGCATTAATGAAACTGGAACAAATAATGTTTCTTCATCTCAGGAATGCTGGTGTGTGAACTGAAGGGTGACTGCAGAGGAGAACATACGTGTAACTGCATGTAGCATGTACTCATCCCTCAGGAGACTGCGGTGACTTGGAGATCATGTATGACTTGTTGGTCATCTCTCTCTTCATGTGGTTTAGTCTGAGACTGTTGAAACTGATTGTTGTTTAATATGAGTCATGCTGAGGCGTTACCTGGTGTGGATTCCTGAATTATGGAAAACAGATCACTCATTCAGAGGTAAACGTGTTCCTCAGAAGCGTTTCAGACTCAAACTGAAGCATAAAATATCCACCATGTCTGAAGTCAAGCAGGTGACTTCACTCAACCTGAACACAGCAGGTCACCGACAGCCTGTAGACCTGTATCCCTGCAGACCTGCAGACATGTAGACCTGCAGACATGTAGACCTCTAGACCTGCAGACCTGTAGACCTGTAAACGTGCAGACCTGTAGACCTGCAGACCTGAGGAGGTTCTGTTGGATCATCAGGTGGACTTGTTGTCCTATTAGAGTTGTTTTTAAAGTAAGGAAGTGTAATTCAGAAGCTTGGGGACGTCTGTCCTTCCTGTCCCCCCCCCATCCTGGGCCTTATGGATGTATTCGTGTTCCCCTCTGACCCCCATTAATTCATTCAGCCCGGATCTTCTGAGCCCACCCTGAGCTGCAGGGATATGGAAGTTAAGAAGCTGTCAGTCGACGCCTGCGGCTTGTGGCAGCCAGGTAATGAAGCAGGTAAGAGGTGTTTCTGTCAGGTGGCGCTGCTGCCTGTGGGAGACGTGTGACAGCAGGGTATCAGTTCAGTCCAGAGACGAAGTGCTGCGACCTCGTCAGGCTGCTGCAAGGGGCTATAAAGTTTATTGTGCTGCCATTGTTTCCGCTGTGTCTTTGATGGTTCTAATCAGCCCGCCTGAGGCTTGACCTCTGACCTCTGGACCCATGTCTGATCCTGGGTCTTGTTGCTGGGGGTCTCTGAGGAACAGGTCAGGAATTAGGAGTTAGTTAATTCTACAGACAGGCGGTAACATCAGCGCTTTGCCAAGATACTTCACGCTCAACCGGGCCTTCCCACAACTCGTTACCTGGGGGGGGGGGGGTCAGGGGGGGCTGGTGACGCCAGCATCAGATGAAGTATGTGGATAACACTGTTTGTTAAAACCTGCCTGCATGAAAATGAAATTTGATAAATGTTTAAATGAAGTTTCCAGTTTCTGTCAGCAGGTGTTACCAGATCTGCTGTTTTCTATCATTTAAACAGACAAACTGATGGATGAAAGTCCACATCTGTACACACATGTACACACATCTGTACACACATGTACACACATCTGTACACACATGTACACACATCTGTACACACATCTGTACACACATCTGTACACACATCTGTACACACATCTGTACACTGAGCGGCACAAACATGAAATAAAATCCGACCTTCAGTTCAAAATGTGCAGCAGAATTGGGAAGAAGTTTCAGGATAAGAATTTAATTTGACTTATAGAAATAAAATTCTACTTGTCTGTGTTTTGTATCGTCACCAACTCTTGATGTTAAAGTTCTAAGATATAAAAGAAAATAATTTAATTAGTATTTTATTGTACTAGATAGGTATTCTGATTTCACAGGACAGAAAGTGTCTCATGAATCAGATGATTCATGAACAGCGTGTGAAGTGAACGTTAACACCCTGAAAAGCTCGAAGGAAAATGTCTAAGATTTTCCTTAAACACCCACTAAAACAGTATCAGAGGTGTGTTTTCTCTGATTGTCTCCAAAGCTCCAGAGGAACTCTGACAAAGACAAACAGTGTTTGTCATGAGAAGTAAACAGGGCTGGACTGGAGTGGAAACGTCTCTATTCAGCACGGCAGCTCGTTGGTTTCTAATAAACAAAGTGCTGTTGGCAGCGGAGCCGTTCACTCCTCCTACAGGTGAATTATTGAGAACAAACTCTGCATTAACTTCTATTCAGGAGCTCAAATGAGCTGGAAAAAGTAAAGCTGCAGGATTTAAATATGTGCAGCGTTCTGGATTAGTGGTGACTTTAAGGAATTTTCTGTTAGTAAAGGTTTCATTGGAATCTTGAATCTGTGTCAATCCGGCATGAGCGGAATGATTCCTGCAGTACTTTATTTATTTGAACGTGTTTTTCCCTGAATGAGTTTGGATACACACCAGATTCAGGAAAACAGTTTCATCTGATACCATCAATGTTTTCTCACCTTTATTTGTTCATTTTTGAGTGCAGAAGCAGGTAGTCGAGTGTTTTCCCATCAGATCAGGTGAGACCGCACCTGGTTTCCCTGTAAGCCTCTGATAACATCAGGAAGATGAACATGTTGAAAAAACAGGATTGTGTTTGTGATTTAATGAGGAAAGAAACACCGAGTGTTAAAATCAAACGTTTCAGTCTTTGTGAATCCAGATTTTACAGGTTGATCAGAACTTAGAAACCCTCAAACAACCAAAATGATTCCTGAGCAGGTGGTGAAAACATCCAACACTGACGTTAATCTGCTTTGGATTCAGCTGTTGTTGTTTTAAATTTTTTTAAAGTCAGTTTAAATATAAAATGAGATGCATGTTCAGCTCAGATTAAAGTTTTCAGAGTCTTGTGGGTTTTTAACTGCTCTAAAGGTCACATGACCTTTTTCTCAGCTTTGTTGTGAAACGTGACCTGGAAGTATTAAAGAACCCGCCACAATAAGAGCTTTGATGAAACACAGGAGAGTTCATACAGGATACATCTGCACCTTCCAGACACTCGTCCAGTTTTATTCCATTAGATGATGTAAATTATTATGAAGTTCAGTTGGAGGAGCAGAACCTGAAGGAAGTTGGTGTCGACAGAAACACAATCCCAGCTGATGCTTCAGACTCTGCAACTCTCTAACCTGCTCTTCATTCCTCTCTTTTCTTCATGACCCTCATCGTCCTCCGTCCTTTCAGGACAGCGTCTTCTGCTCAGGTCCAACTCAAACATCTGAGACTCAGAAATCAACTAAACTCACTTCCTGTGCAGAAAAATCCGATTAATAACACAAAATTATCTGTTTCAATAAAAAATTGTAAGAATCTAGTAATTTAAGAACAGACAGTTTTAACTAATTATAATAAAATCATTCAGAGTTGATCCTATTGATGTTTTATTGGCTGTTTAAAACCGCCTCTCTGACCCTCTGTTGTCTCCTAAAAGCTATTAAAACACCCGAGTGGCACATTGTTGCACCCAGTGACGTGAAGTCATGTGGCTGTAATGAAAATCTGCTACTTTAGACTCAATCAGCTCTGTAAACTCCATGTTTACTGGAAAATTCTCAAAATTTAACCTAAAACAATACATTTTTACAATAATATTAATTTGTTAAACTGACAGACGCGTCTTCTGATTCTGCAGATTCTCTCACTGTTTGTTTTCTTATAAAGTTTATTTAGAGAGTCTTTGAAGTAATACAACAGGTTTTTATTTAACAGGTTTTAACTAGACCAGGGTCTCACTCGGTTGGTCATGATCCATCTCTTCTGACTCCAGATCAGTGTTGGAACAGTGATGAACAAGCTCCAATGTTTCACCTTTTAGTTCTAAATGTTTCACCCAGACTGAATCACTTGATGGAAAACAGGCAGGAAATACTTCCTTTAAACATCCGAGCCACCCGCTTCTTTTGCACCCCAAACTGTCGCCCCATTGGTGGTTTAGCTAACCCAGCTCTCCATCAGCAGCTGGTCCTTCAGGTCTGGGGAGTCCTGCAGCGTTTCCTTCTGGCAGTCTCTTTTGAAATGTGGCTGTTTTGACTCTTGCAGGGAATTTCTGGTCCGTGTTCCTCGAATGTTTTGTTAAGAATAACAAACAAGCTGCCAAGATAAATCCTGCTGTTTTCATGCCTGTCGTTTCCATCACGCTGCTGTCATCCTCAGGCAGATACAGAGTCTAACGGGGAGAGGAGAGATCTGGACCAGTGAGGCTGACAGCTGGACTTTGACCCGTCCGGATGTTGGAGCAGACAGAACATACAGACATTAGATGTTTTACTGAGCAGATAATGAAGCTGAAGCAGACTGAGAGGATGCTCTGCTGGACGTGGATGATAAATGTGTCACATTATCACTCTGGACTCAACACAGAATTTCCCTTTTTACAATCTGCAGAATGTTCATGTGTTTGTTCTAAAAGTTCTGTAGAAGCAACTCAATCGTTTCCACGACGATTTCAGGATTCTAGTTTTTACCCAGCTGACAGTAATATGAACATAAACCATGTGGAAGCAGCAGTTTCATGTTGGAATCAGAACCACCTCATGACGGAGACCAAATCTGGCTACAACTACAAGAATATAATCTGATAATCTGGACACACTGCAGTCATCGAGTCGACTTCTGATCTAATAATCTGGGCTGAATCTCAGATTATTATCTAAACATGACAACAAAATGGGACATCATTTAAAAATATGATCTCATCCAAGGGCTGCATGGTGGAGCAGTGGGTTGCACCTTTGGGTTCCAGTGAGACGGTCCTGGGTTCTAAACCTTTCTGCATGAGACTCCGGTTTCCTCCCACAGACCAAAAATATACACAATGTTAACTGGCAGCTCGAGATCGTCCCTCATGGTGTGAGTGGTTGTTTGTCTATATGTGTCCTGTGATGGACTGCAACCTGTCCAGGTGTAGCCCCGCCTCTCACCCAGTGACTCCTGGAGACATCGTGTTTAGATGGATCTCATCATCTCGTCTGAAGTTACTTACAGCAAACACATAGTTCATGTTTACAGGATGTTATTTACTACCAGTTAAACAAGACAGGTAACCTGACTTACCTGACGGGCGAGGCCCAAACATCTTCTACCCGTGTGAGTCGGTTTGAGTTCTGCATCAACTGGAACGTGTTTATCTGCATGAAGCTTCAGTCAGAAAGAACTCGGCTCTAAAAATCCAAAATTCAACCTGATTTAATGACGTAATGAAATAAATTCACAATTACAAAAAGAGTTTTTTAAATTTTCTCTGCAGGTTGTTTGAACTGACTCGCGTCTCCACACAAACACAAATCTATTAAGTTTTACTACATTTTAAATGTTTTCTTTTTTCCAAACGTTTTTTTCTCTGTTTTTAAAACCTGTTGCTGCAACATGAGAATTATTATATAAATAATATATAAACGGTTCATTCAAATTAAAAACTCTGTTTTACAGGAAAATAAGTCATTTTTAGTTTTCTATTTGCTCATCATTGATACATCATGAACATCAAATCATTCTAGATTTGATTGATTTCTAGTTTTTAATTTGAGACTCGAGTCGATCCGCCTCAGGACGGCGGTGGTACATCCGGGACCTGCAGGGGGAACAAAAACCTGCAGAACTAAAGTTCAGTTTTATAATGAACATGAAGGAAACTCGGCTGCAGCTTTTCATCCCACGCTGTTTGATTTTCTGAACACTGATAACTTCCTGATATAGTTTTATATTTACAACTCGTACAGAAACAACTTGATTATCATGGAACAAGCTGCTCAGTATTTACACTTGACAAGAAGTGGCTTTCATTTTGAATTCTTATCAAAAAGACTCATATTTTGGTGCAGAAAGTGACGTTGATTACAACAAATCATGAATATTGAACTTTATTACAGCCCCAAACATTTTTTGTGTATATTTTCTTTGTAATTGAGATTCAAACACAAACTTTTAGAGCAATAACAGCTCTAATTTCTGATCTGTGGTCATGTCAAAGATAATCTGCCACGTGGGGTCAACAGCTGTACACTGATCCAGCTGTGAGTGTGCAGATGTTGCAGATGTTGCAGCTGTTCAGTCTGCAGGATGCTGCTTGTTAAGCTTCCAGTCAGCTGAGCGATGGTGGATCAGGTCTACAGTCGGTTCTGCTTCATGTCCACAGTCTTCACCTGTAGCTTCAGGACTTCTGTGAGTTTAATGGAAGCTGAAACGTTCAGGGACGTTACAACCCGCCTCCAGATTCACCACATGAACGTGAGACCTGCAGGAAAGGTCACCAAGTCCTGAATGGAGTCCCTAATGGCCCTCATAAAGGGCGTGGCAGGTCACAGACCCCCATAAGGACCAGAGGAGGCAGAAGTTCACGATGAGATGAAGCTTGACCAACGTTCACACACTCACTGCAGTGCACGTGCAGTGCATGTAACTACAGGCTCTGAAGTCAGCTTTAGGTCACGTCTTCATCAGGATCCTGGTTCTACCTGAAGCAGGTGGTAGAAACAGGTAACATGTCTGTTTGTGTCTGTGATGGAAGATTTGATGTTACTCTTTCTCACTCTGAAACAACAAAAACCCAAATTTCTTCAAACTCTTTTAAACTCTTCTTTTGTTTTTTACAGAGACGGAGCAGCACATTACGACTTCCTGTTGGTCTGGAGTGAAAACAGAAGATCATCATATTTACCAGATGTGAGACCAGAATGAGAACTGAATCTGAAACAAGACGGGTGTCCTCAGGAGGCGGAGCAGGTCCTCCGGTACCTGTAGGGTCGACGCCGTGTCAGAAGATCTGGAACCGCAGTCTGACTTCTGTAGCTACACGATGTAGTTTATCACCAAACAGGTGAGTGTGAAGCACCTGAACAGGAGGGGTTTTAACTTACTGCTGAATGTTAGAAATACTGTATATGACACACCTGGCTGTGTGCAGGTGAGAGGGGAGGGGCTTCATGTCTCCAGTGCAGAGACACATGAAGCTTACAGCTTGTTCCTTCAGATTGAAGATGAGCAGACAAACGTGATGAAGATACTTTGGTTTCACTTTTCTCTTCTTATGCAACGAGCGTTCTGACTGTGACACATCACTATAGGCTGAAGTTCACTTTCAGTTGTGATAATCTCTCTGACTGTTTGGGTTTAAAGGCTTCTGAGGATCGTTGTTTTTATGGGATGTTTGGGAACGACTCCATCAGCTCAACTGCAGGTGCAACACAATCTTGTTTACTTTCACACAGATAGCAGCGATCAGCGAGGAAGAGGGTTTATTATTCATCAGCAGGGCAGAGCGACACTATCAGAGCTGAAGACACTCAGCTCCATTCTGAGTCGCGGGTGATGGAGCGATACAGACTGTAAACATTCACCGTCTCTATATATGAGTGTGTGGACGTCAGCTGCTGCTGATTGACAGGCCGTTTTATGCTGTGGGTCACCTTCCATCCTGAAACAAACATGTAAACATAAACAAACAATGATCTCAGATGTAGCAGACTTCCTGTTAGATTGTGTCACAAACATGTTCACAACATCAAAGTGACTGAGTTGGATGTTTATAGAAAATAACCCGAGTCATGTTTAATAAACAGCTGAGACGTGTCAGATCAGCTGATTTCTTCAGTTTTACACATTAAAGGGTTTAATTCTGATTTGTTTATATTTTTGTCTTTAAATCAGATAAATTCTAACTCATTTTAACACGTGACAGAATATCAAAATCCAGAACCAGTGTGTGAGAAACTGGGTCCACCTGATGGTCCAACAGAACCTCCTTCAATTCTTTAAGGTTTGCAGATGTTAATTCTTGTTCAGGTCTCTGAAGGTCCACCTCAGCCAGGTTCAGGTCTGGACTCTGACTGGATCATTGTAGAACCTGGATTGTTTCTCATTCTGTGCTCCATGAGTGAACATGTCCACGTTGGTCTAAGGAACATTGTCCCTGAAGTCATGTGATCATTTCATTTAATTATTTCAAAACAGAACATTTCTGTCCCGTTTGAAGGAGAGCGGGCCAAAGTCTGAACTGGTCCTGGTTTACCTGGAGGACGGATGGTCCTGATTGGTCCTGGTTTACCTGGAGGACGGACGATCCTGTTTGGTCCTGGTTTACCTGGAGGACGGACGATCCTTTTTGGTCCTGGTTTACCTGGAGGACGGACGGTCCTGTTTGGTCCTGGTTTACCTGGAGGACGGACGATCCTGTTTGGTCCTGGTTTACCTGGAGGACGGATGGTCCTGTTTGGTCCTGGTTTACCTGGAGGACGGACGGTCCTGATTGGTCCTGGTTTACCTGGAGGACGGACGGTCCTGTTTGGTCCTGGTTTACCTGGAGGACGGACGGTCCTGTTTGGTCCTGGTTTACCTGGAGGACGGATGGTCCTGGTTTACCTGGAGGACGGACGGTCCTGTTTGGTCCTGGTTTACCCGGACGATCCTGTTTGGTCCTGTTTGGTCCTGGTTTACCTGGAGGACGGACGGTCCTGTTTGGTCCTGGTTTACCTGGAGGACGGACGGTCCTGTTTGGTCCTGGTTTACCTGGAGGACCTGGTTCTGGTTTACCTGGAGGACGGACGATCCTGACAGTTTGTTAGATAAACCATCAGCTGGTTTCTTTTTACTCATTCTTGTTTCATATTTTCCATCTTGTGAGATCAGAAAAGGGAAACTTTGGCTTCTGCTAACAGATATGATCCAGTTCTAAAATTTGTAAATATGTTTGTAAAATCTAGTGAAAATTTTGTCTAAACAAGTGGAGATAACGGAGGTTTCTGTCAGAGATAAATGCTGGAAGCCAGGATCAGATGACATCTGCTCGGTAGGATGGTGGACCCGCAGATAACAACTACTATATATGTAAATATTTGGAACATGTATTTAGATTCTGCTGCTCAGGCTGAAGTCTTTACAAGCAGACAGAACCAGAACCATTCAGACCCGGTCCTGCTTCACTGTCTGCATCAATAATCAGTGTTAATTGGACCTCGTCACACACTGACAGACTTTTTGAAAACTGGGACAAATCCTCACTGGAACTATGTCAGGAATGTACGAGAGAGACAAAAGAGCTGCTTTCATAATCGCGAGCGAGCGAGTAGAAGTGACCACTCAGTGATGAGATGGTTCTGGTTCTGTATCTTCTTCATGATGAAAATCTCTCTCAGGCTGAAATTACTGCACCTTACAGGTGCACATGCGGGGTGCACATGCGGGGTGCACATGCGAGGTGCACATGCGGGGTGCACATGCGAGGTGCACATGCGGGGTGCACATGCGGGGTGCACATGCGGGGTGCACATGCGAGGTGCACATGCGAGGTGCACATGCGAGGTGCACATGCGGGGTGCACATGCGAGGTGCACATGCGAGGTGCACATGCGAGGTGCACATGCGAGGTGCACATGCGGTTTCTCCATCAGAAACTTGTTTCTGAGACAGAAAATCTTCCACGACGGCGTCAGTCAGAAAGTGAAACACATAAGAGAAAGAGAATCAGCTGTCAGGTGTTCTGATTCCTAGAGATCATGTTAATCACACGTGAGTTCTTGCACCAACACGACATACATGGCGGTCAGGAGAGGGTCCGGCTCAGAGAGACTGAAACTTCCTGTGACATGATGTTGCACAGACCTGTCGGTCTCGTCATCACCGCGGCGTCCATGTTGGACCAGTGCTCACACGTCAGACATCGCCACATTCCTGAGAATCCCGTATTTAGAGAGTAAATTCTGCAGCTCGTCCCGTATTGTTGTTGGAATTAAATCTGTGAACTTCAGATGAACTACTCTTTCTCTGAGATATTTTATAAATAATGTAGAAAGTTCCTGATAACGAGTCGTTTCCTCAAAGTTGTGTTTAAAGCAGAACTAAGTAAGTTTTTTCACCTCAATAAATGTTTTCTAGAGTCCCTGTGGGGGTAAACAAGGACTTGGCGGGGTGATTCGTGGGTCCCTCCCCTCCCTCCGGGGTCTGTGTCCTGAAAGCAGCACTTGCAACTTTCAGTGGATCGGACCCGACTAATCTCGCGAGAACAAACCTGCTTTACGGCACTCACACTCACGTACATAAATACAAGCATGAAGCCCTTGCCGTTGTTAGCAACGCCACCCTTAGGAGCGCAAAGATGACAATAATACTCACCTGTCGAGACATTTTCTTGGTTTTGTTTTTCTTTCTTCTTGCAAAAGCGTTCTCTGCGCGTTGTTGTTCGGGGGGCGGCGGCGGGGTGGAGGGGGTGAGGGGGGGGGGTCTGCGGCGGCGGCGGGGGAACGTTACGACAGTGAGCTTTCACAGGGGACCAGTAGGGGGAGAGCGAGAGCAAAACTTACTTAGTTCTGCTTTAATAAAAGGAAACGAATGTAGTAAAAATAAAGACTTAAACCAGCAGCCCGACGCCCTGATTGGAGCAGCTGGATGATAACGAGACGCTGAACGTTCGTTCAGACTATGTGACAGCTGTGAGGCTGAAAACTCATCGTGTTTAACCTGGAGGGACACGATGGAGGGACAAGGTGATGAGAGACACGGTCGAGAGACACGATGGAGGGACAAGGTGATGAGGGACGCGATGGAGGGACACGATGGAGGGACAAGGTGATGAGAGACACGATGGAGAGACGCGATGGAGGGACGCGATGGAGAGACGCGATGGAGGGACGCGATGGAGGGACACGATGGAGGGACAAGGTGATGAGAGACACGATGGAGAGACACGAAGGAGGTACAAGGTGATGAGAGACACGGTGGAGGGACGCGATGGAGAGACGCGATAGAGGGACGCGATGGAGGGACACGATGGAGGGACAAGGTGATGAGAGACACGGTGGAGGGACGCGATGGAGAGACGCGATAGAGGGACGCGATGGAGGGACACGATGGAGGGACAAGGTGATGAGAGACACGATGGAGAGACACGAAGGAGGTACAAGGTGATGAGAGACACGGTGGAGGGACGCGATGGAGAGACGCGATAGAGGGACGCGATGGAGGGACACATTCACCTGCACCTTCATCTAACTTTCATCAGATTTTATCTAAGACACTGTTTCTTCTTCTGGTTTAAATTTTTTTATTTGGAGTGAAAATCTTCAACTTTATGACAGTAAAAATCATAAAAGATTAAAATTTAAAGATTTTTTGCACTTTAATTTCATTCTTGTTCATTCTCGTCTTCACTTTGATGAAGTTCAGATTTATTGTAGCACATGAGAAATAACTTTATGGCTTTATGTAATCAATGAACTTAATCTTTTTAAATCCAGTTAACTGTAAATTAATAATTAACCAGCTAATTTTACACGTTAATCACTTTAATTTGTGTTTATCTTGTTGCACTGGAAACCTGTTCCTGTTGGATTGAACCCAGAATGCTTCAGTTAAATGCACCTGAACATTCTGATAAATCAACGTTGTTTTGAACGACTGCAGAGGATTTAATTCTGTTTGACATCAACATGTTCTAAATCTTTCCTGCCGCGTTCCTTCAGGGAAACACAGAGAAGTGTCGGACTGTAAACACGTTACAGAAACTTTCACCTGGATTAAAAACTCTTTAAAGGAAGCAGATGTTCCAGTTTTACAGACTCTGGAATCTGAGCTTCGATGATTTAACCGTGTTAAGACGTGACATTAATTAGTGATGAAACGTCTCTGATGTCGTCGCTGCTGCTTCACACTCTATTAACATCCGTCATCATCTCTGATCCTCCGAGGGGGTTCGCATGATGTCGACGGAGATGTGAAAGTGAAAGAACTTTGTCTTCTGACAAACAATCGAAGACTTAAACTGGTTTCTGAGCTGAGACGGGATTTCTGTTCAATCCCACAGATTTTAATCTGTCTGTAGAGAAACTGAATCACTCTGACAGGCACTTCTTCTTCTCTGAATCTTTAACTTTTCCTCCTCCAGCTGAAAATGTTCAGCTACCAGCAGCTGAAGTCCAGAGTCCTGCTGATCCAGAACCAGATTAACAGATTAAAGGAACATCTGGAAGGAAAATACAATAAATCAGGACTGAAAAATAACTGATAATGTTTAAAGTTAATTTTTTCTTCTCCCTCGGGGTACTTCCTGTCATCATGAATGTTTGTCAGGTTAAATTCCTTCATCTGGAACTCTGAGACCTGCAGCCAGTCTTATCAACATGCAGGAGATCTGCTGCAAGCCTGAGACATACCGACTGTCTCGAAAGAGTGTGCATGTGTGCGTGTGTGCACGTGCATGTGCGTGTGCGTTAACAGGTCATATCTGCAGAGTTTTTTGATGGATATTTATAGAAGTTATTTTTAGGGTTTACAGTCTCTGTTTAAGTCTTCACATTCTCAACATTCCCTCTAAATGTCTGTCAAATCGAGACAAAGACTCGAGCAGAGACGAGACGTTCTGACGTCCATCAGCAGCGCAGCATTACATGAATATCTCAGGGATATTTCTGTAATGCTTTTTGGTATTTCAGGTGCTCCTGTTGGGGGGGGGCAGCTGGATTAGAGCGCTGAGAGATTCCTGCACAGATTCCCATAATCAGCCGTCTTCACCTGACAAGTCGGGTTTCATTGGAGCTGTTGGGCGACACTCAGCATCTGTTGCTGCTCCCGTTCGGCCTTCAGTGGACTCCTGAGTTTAAATCAGGCTTCTAGGAGGATTAATCCCTCAGGTGGGGCTGCAGCAGGCTTTCGTGAGATGCTTCAGCACACCTGGGAGTGTTAGATGGAAAAACAGAGCGTGCAGAGGTAGAGTCAGGCGTTGGTTGGACGTCAGAAGCAGGGGCCGGCGGGTCCCGCCCAGACGTTCCTGTCATAGAGGCCTATTGTTTGGCTCCTGAGATGGAGAATTCCTGGCGAGTTGAGGAGATTCCTCGCTCTGTAATGGGTTATTATGTAGCTCAGGCTTTATTCAATAGACTAACGAGTCATTGTGCCAGAAGCTCAAGTCTCAGGAGAGCAGAGAGGGTGCGAGTCATTGTGCTGCTGATGACCTCGTGCAGGTACATCAGGTCTGTGTGAATCCTGTTGGAGAGCCAGGTGACGACCGCAGACAGCAGCAAACGTGATCTGACACAGAGGTGAAAGGTCACACTGAGATACTGTAACAGGAATTATAATCCAACAATCTGTTTTCATCATCATGTCACACACCTGAGCAGCACCTGTCTGACACGAACTGTTCCTGCATTCTGGTTTCATTTCAGTGAAACCGCCGTGTCGGGTTGGAACATCTGACTGGTCATGATCCCGCCTCCAGCTCACAATCCACCACAGATTTGTTTGTTAAATGGGCCGAACGGATAAAAGCTGAGAAGAGTTAGAGATCTGTGCCGAGTGACGGCTGCACAAAGAAGGTGTGTTGGTGTTTAACCTGAGCCCCAAAACAAGGTGCACCACAGTCAGTCAGCAGCAGGGACAGATTTATAATCTGAGCTGCGTTCAGACGTGTCGGGAGGATTAAAGAGTTTCCACACAGAATTAAAGGAAAAGGTCTCGGGAATAATAAATAACTGTTTTATTGTTTCTGCTGAGTCGCCTTTCTTAAATGAGATAAAAACTTTGAAATGCAGATCAGATTCATTTTATTTATTTCTAACATTTCTTAAACTTCAAATAGAGTCAAAACTATCTGAATGTTTATTCACTGACTCATGTAATTATAGCTCTAGTGAAAACATGGAGGTTATTTAATGCTGCTGCTGGAATAAAAACAGATCTCTGATCAGCTGAGTGGAGAATAACAACACGGACCAGCTGACACGCTTCAGTCTCATCGGTTCTCATCATGTTTTAACTTTAAGCAGCGACTCCTTCAGAACCACTGTCTGGTTCTACTGAGTCATGTCTCGTCTGGTTCTGCTGAGTCATGTCTCATTGTAGTTTAAACTTTAACATGTTGATGTAGAAAGGTAATAAAACATTTCATGAGATCAGAATGAAAGACACAGTCTGTGTTAAATAAGTCTGTAACGGTTTATTAACTTTTGGCACCAAAGTCACAAAACATTTCACAGAAATGACAAACGGAACATGAGACGAACCAATATGGCCACCAGAGAAATAAATAAATAGATAACGGAAACAATCTTCAGTAAAAACATAAATAACAGATAAATGCTGATAATGAGTCCCAGCAGAACACCTGCTGTGTTTCAGTCATGTAACTCATCATCCTCAGAGTTCTCCTGGTTTCTGAAATGATTCTGTTTGAGTCCCGTAAAGATCCGAGTCCTCCGAGTCCTGAAGGTCCTGTCGCGTCTCACAGGAAACAGCTGGACATGAAATCTATTTACACGTGGTTCAGCATGAATATGTTCATGTTTTTAATTCGTATTGATGGAAAGTGGAACAAAGTGGTTCTGAAGCATCAGGAACCGGCCCGAGGACCAGATTTGGATCCTCAGTGTGACGGTTTGTCATCAGCTGCTCCAAACGAAGGGACTCTGATCCCTGACGTCATGTCTCACATGTTGCTGTGAGACTCCGGTTGGACCTCCTTCAGTCTGACATGTAAATGTCTCTGCAGCTCAGAGGTCCACCCCCCCCCCCCCCCCCCCCCCCCCCCCCCCCCCCCCACCCACCGCTGGGCTGACGATACGGCCCTACTGCCGGTGACACGAACGGGAACCGATCCGTTTAGGAAGGCGTGGTCTCGCCCTGCCGCGTCCTGGTCCTGTGACGTCGTCTTGAAATCCACTTCTCCAGCAGCGTTCGGGTTCTCAGCGCGGCCCGGAGCGCACGAGCCAACACCTGTTTGTTGTTTACGGCCTCTTTTCTGTAAACGAACAAAGACAAGAATCAGACACCTGAACGCACCATCTGTCAGGTGATAAAGAATCCAAAGTCTCTCTCAGGTGTCACCTGGCTGGTTTTTGGTGTCTGGGAACTTTGAGGCTGACAGGAAGTAATCATTTACATTTAAGCCCATAATGTGTATTTAAAGTTTAAATATTGGTGTTTGATAGATTCATGTCATCGAGATTTTTGGAAAATGTCAAATATTTAAAGAACGTGAAAAAATGATTACTTTAAAAAAACCAATAAATGTGAAACCGCGCGATTCGATTTGTAAATCTGAGTTTGAATCAGTTCATCTTTTTTCTTATTTTAAATAAGAATTAGTTTTTCTTGTACGTGGATCAGAGTTCTGTGTTCTGAGTTGGAGAACTCACAACAATCCAGAACTCTTTATGCAGAGAAGACCTGATTTGTTTCATGAGGTTTAGGCTGATGGTGTTCCAGCAGACGCGTTCTGTTTGGAACATGATGGTACATGAAGCAGCTGAGATGCAGCTGGATTCCACCTGGCCGTCAGGTGATTAGAACCAAGAATGAGCTCCGGGATAATCTGAGAAGAACTCTGGCTGTTTATTCTTTTAACTGCTCTTTTTTTCATATTTTCTTTCTTTGTGTTGGGATTAGGACCTGCAACCTGTCCAGGTGTGACCCCGCCCCTCGCCCAGTGACAGGAGCTCCGCGCGACCCTGAGCGGGAACAAGCAGGTAGAAGATGGCTGATGTCAGGTTGGTTCTCCTGTCACCTGAAGGTGTGTTTAGATTTCACCCTCTTCTGTGTGTCTGGTTGTTTTTACGCACGTAAAACAGACGCGCGCTGAAATATTTAGTTCCAAGAACCAGAACCTGGGACTGAACACGTGACATGCAGACTCTCAGGTGTTTGTCTTACCTTTCTGTTACGCCCGTGTCGCCTCTCTGCGCGCGTCTGTCGCCGTCTGTGGAGCGGATCCGCGCGTCTGCAGCGGGCTCCAACCTGCGGGAGAGATCACATGAGTCAGACCCGAACCAGTTCCGATACGTGGAGGGAACCAGACTCAGAGCGGCTCGGCAGCTTGTTGTCTCCGCTGCGCGTCTGCGGGATGTTTCATTCACCTGAGACAGAAGTTCGTGCAGCTGCGGTCGTTTTCACGGAGACACCGACACCGAGGTCCGTTGCCGGAGTCCGACAGCGCTCGCCTGGCCCGGGGCGCGTACCCCAGTCCGTAGGACACCACGCGCCTGGATGGACAGGAACATGTGAAATTAAAAATGTGTTTTTCAGTCAGACTGAAGCGGCAGAGCTGCTCAGATCTGATGAAGAAACTTTTATTTGAAAGGTCAGTGCGTGTCACTCACTCAGGTGTGTTGACCCAGATGATGTCCAGGTGGCAGAAGTAGACGCACTCCTTGTCCAGGAAAGTTGCGCAGGAGCAGCGCTTGTTGCGCACGTGGCGCTGCGGACTGACTGCGGCTGTGGACGTTGTTTCTGCAGCAGGAGCCGAGAGGACTGAAAGAAATAATTTCTGTTACATGACGAAGAAACTTTAAACTCAAGTGGAATTTAAAGTTCAGAGTTTAAATACACGCAACTTTGTGTGCGTTCAGATTAAATCTGTTACCTGCGCAGAAAATCCAGGAATAAGTCACAGAAAAGATGGAAATCCAAACTTTAACATCCATTTTGCAGCTTTTTCTGAACCAGAGCAGTTTTCAGTTAAAAAACAAGAATTAATCCTTCAGAGGGAAGAAGATGATCATGTATCCTCCAGAGGTTCCCTGCTGTCACTGTGGCCCCATGTGCGGCTCTTTGGTTTTATACGGACTCCTCCTCCTGCAGCAGCTCCAGCCTCCTCCAGCCTCCTCCTCCGCTCCCCGATGTTTGTTTGGCCCGATAAGGCGCCGCTCGGTCCCGGCGGAGCGACGGGACTTAAGCTCGACCTGTGCCACACTGACGCTCTTCCGCTGCGCGCCAGCAGGCGGCGCTGCAGAGACACAAACTGTCACTTCTCCCATATGTCCGGATCCACAAGAATTCAGAAACCACAAAGTTCAAGTTTTACTTATCCAGAGAGGATTATTATTATTATTATTTAATGCAGTTTAATGTAATGCAATCTGACAATTTCAGATAGAAAACGACTACTAATAATAATAAATCCAAACCTGTAAAATGTTTTTACTTCATCTTCAGACTGAAACCAAAATGTTTCTGACAAATCTGCAGCGAGCAGCAATAAAATACTCAGTTTAAAAACAATTTTAACTAAATGAAACTGGTTTGACCAGACAAAAAGATGCAGGTACACTATCAGTCAAATGTTAGAGTAAATATTTCATTTTAAATATTAAATATTTTCATTTTCTGTACCTGTCAATCATCAGATGATCTGAGCTTGTCTCTGATTGGTTCCTGAGCAGCTCTGACTTCAAACGTCATTGGCGGTGAAATTTAATACAATCTGACAATTTCAGATAGAAAACTACTTAAACTTTAAAATAAAAGTTTTGAATCTGCTCTGATAAAAGATACAAACATATAAAACATTCAGGAATGAACTGATTCAGAGTCTGAAGCATCTTTTAGATTATTTAATGTTTTATGTTAAATATGAGCAGCTGGAATTCTCAGATAAGCTTTGATAACTTCAGTATGTAAAATGTTAAAGAAAACACAAACATGGATGTATTTCCTGCACTGCACAGACTTTTACACACATTTTTTTAAGTGTCTCAAAATTAATGAACCTTTAATTTTTTTATAGTATATTCTACTCAGCAGGATTTACTTTCTCTCTTATTTCTGAATCTGGAAGTTATTTTTTGTTTTCTGAGGTCTGTTTAAACAGCTGGACTGACAGATGTTGGCCTGTAGGGGGCTCCTTTGGCTTTGCATCAGCATCCCTCTGCAGGAGGGAGGAGGGGGGAGGATGAGTCACCCCCGAGCAGGGCGGATCAGAGGGGATCAGGTTGTTCAGATGAGGAGGATGTTTCTCCTCTAACAGCTGATTAACATCAGTCAGTCCTCTGATGTGAAATTCATCCCATTTATTGTTCAATCAGGAGCAACTTTATTGAAGTTGTATCGATCTTTGATTCATGCTGCAGCTCGTTCTGCTGCTCTGGACCACAGACGTGCACATGTGGCACAAAAGACTGAAGAAAATAACTTTGATGTTTATTTATTTAGTCTGTTAAATTATAGGAGCAGCAGAAAACTGCAAAACCACCTTCAGTGATTTAATGCGAATCATTATTAACCTGTATGTAGCAGAATACTTCATCAAGTCAGAATCCAAACTGTAGCTACAAAATAAAACGCAGATGGATTTTCATCTTTTCAGTTCAAATTATTTAAATATAAACAAAACCTCAGAGTGAAGAATCTGAACAAAACCTTTAAATTATCTGTTAAATGTTCAGGGAACCTGGTAGATGTAATTGGAACATCCTGATGTGAGTCTGAGGTCATTTCTCTGACCTTGTGCTGGCTCCGCCCACTCCTGGGAAGATTGACGGCTGTCTTAAATGTGACTATTCTTTCTGACTGTAGAACTGTAACTATGGACTCCATAGTGTTTGGAAATGACCTTTGACCTTTCTCAGATTTGCTCCTTGACGTTAACACACACCTGGTAACTGACAGGTTTACTGATGTGGTTCTGGACAGATCGCCAGTTCCAGGCTGGTACTGATCCTGTAAGGATGGACTCGGGTTTTCACTGTTTCTGCAGCATTTAACTTGTTTCTTCAATCAACTCTAAACTTATTGTTGGTGTGTGTCTTTGTCTCTATGTGTCCCTGCGATGGACTGATGACCTGTCCAGGTGTAGCCCCGCCTCTCACTCAGTGACAGCAGAAGACACCAGCTCCTGTGAACCTGAATAGAAACAGGTGGGTATAAAAAGTTCTTCAACCTGGTTTTTCATTTACTGGCGTATGGAAGGTCAGCTGATTCTGAGCCGTGTGTTAATCCGTCCCCGTCGTGTCTTTGATCGTCTCTGAAGGAAGTTTTAGATTCCGTTAAGCAGCAAACAGAAACTCTTTTCATTTCCAGTCATCAGGTATTTGATGTTTGATCAGTAAGATGCAACAAAACATCTGCAAGGTTCATAAACAAATGTTTACTGATACAGTTCAGAATATTGATACAACATAAAGCTACCATGATGCACAGACATATGGCCTCATGAATCATAACGGGCACTAGATGGATTATAATAAATAGTTGAACACAACACCTGTACACAGATACATTGCCCCATAATCCATAGAAATGTACATATGTCAATACAACATTTATAATTCCATAAGTGTACGAGACAAATCCTCCAAAATAAAACTGATATCCTCCATGAGTTCATCTATTTATGTTTTGATATAAACACAAACAATCACTGAATTATTTACAGTGTTCTAAACAAAAAACTTCAAAAGGCACAATCATCTATACAACATGTACAAAAGAACTGGCTGGAGCCGACGGAACAGTAAAAACAAAATGATTGGTCGTTATTAAACGATTGCACGTAACATCAGCATCTGTGCTTTAAAAGGTGATTCAGGAGACAAACCCCTGAAAAGTGTTTTAGTCTTACAAAGTGACAAGAATTACAAAAAGAGAAGAAGAGGAGGCGTCTCTGCTCAGGTGGCGATGACCAGTCGGTCTTCATCGTCACTGGATGCCTCGTGATAGTCGTCAGTCTCCGTCTGCCAGCTGCTCGCCTGCAGCTGCGGCGCCACGTGGTCAGCGCCGCCGTCAGCTGCTGGCTTGTTGGGACTATCCGCCTCACGCTGCGGAGCTGCTGCTGGATGCTGCTGGGGGGGGTTCTGTCCGTCCTTCTCCACAGTCGGCTCTGCAGCGCTCAGGTGTGGCACGCAGCTCACCACAGATCCGACACCTTGTTCAGTCTGAACAGTCTGCGTTGCTGGAGCGTCGGGGCTGCCCTGCCGGTCTACCGAGCCCGGCAGGGGACTGAGGGTGGACAGGGGGCTGAGGGAGGGAATAATGGCTGGCAGGGCAATGTTCACTATCTGCAGGCCTGGGACGTGGGTCTGGGGGCCACTTTGGGAGGTGGGGCTAGCAGTCAGAACCTGCAGCCCAACAGCAGCGTTAAGCGTGAGACCCTGGGGAGGCAGCAGCTGTGTAGACGCCAAACCCGTGTTGGTCAGCCCCATCAGGTTGAGGGTCTCGAGGCCCACCGGCTGCAGAGTCTGAGCCTGCAGGCCAGTCACCTGTCCCAGAGGGAAGCAGGGAAGGACACTACTGATGGGTTCCTGGACCACCAGCGGCTGAGACTGCAGGCTCTCCGGCTGAGGAGGGGTGTGTGGAGGCGGTAATGGGCTCGTGTTACGGTGGATGACCCCCACAGCCGGGATGGTGAGCTGGACTGGGCCGGCCTGGATCGGAAGGAAGGTGGCGAGACCAGCAGGAACCAGCTGGATCCCTCCGACCGGGACCATGCTGTAGGGGGAGCGGGCCGGCTGCTGGGAGTGCAGCGGCAGGTGACTGAACAGGTGTGTCTCTGCAGTTTGTGCTGCCCCCTGCAGGGGGAGTAGTGGAACAGGTGGAGGTGGGTAGGAGGAGGTCTGAGTGCTGCGGTCTACAGGTGCACTGGACTCTGTGTTTACCACAGGAGGAGCATCCTGCAAGAACACATCCTGTAAAAAGAGAAAAACTGTTACCTGTAATGTTCGAGGTCAGGAGACGCTTCAGTAACACAAACCTGTGAGATTATTCACCTGGTGTCAGAGGAGCTGTGGAGGTGCTTCACATGCAGAACTCAGAGGATAGGTAAGGAAAAGAGAGAAAGGAGGCATGGAGGGAATATGAGGGTCTCACCTGAGCCAGCTTGGAGCTCCTGCTGGGGACTGAGGGACTAGTGGGGACATCAAAGTCTGGGTAGTCGATGGACATCTGCCTGCAGGGCGACACGGGGCTCATCATGTGCACAGACTCCGTGTCCGAGGTGTAGGAGTCGCAGGTGATAGCGATGGGTGGAGGAGAGACGGGGAGGGGAGCTGGACTGCAGCGGGACCCTGAGGTCTGCTTGCTGATGGACACGGGGCTCGCTGCCAGGGTAGAGTCTGAGGTGGAAGATTCAGGAGGGCGGGACAGGTGGAGGGACACGGAACTGATGGACATCTGGGCGAGAAGTGCGCTCGGTGGGATGTCTGTCTCTTTGGAAGAGATGTGCTGCGGACTGGCAGACACAGACGGGTTAGTGGACAGACCCGACTCTGCCTGGCTGTCCTCCTCTTCCTCGTCATCATTCTCCTCATCGTCTGGGCCGTCAGTGTCGTCGCCATCTGAATCTTGGCGGTCGGTGCTGCTCACCTGACTGCGGTCTCCTGCACAAGAGAGAAATCAGGTGAGCAGAACGTTTCCACATTCTGTTCAAATAACGTGAGAATCTCAGATCCGCCGTTTGTTCCTGTTTAACGCAGCAGGAGACGGTCGACGTGTTCTTACTTTGGCTTCAGGTCGCTGCCGTTTACTTTAGTTAGACAATTAATTAGTAACTCCGGGTTTTCTAACTGTAGAACGTGTGTATTTAACAGCACTGCAGACAAACTTCTACTTATTTTAATACAAACATAAAAAAACTTCAGAAACACGTTCATTCTGCTTCTAATGAAGTTTGTAGTCTGAGAATTTAAAGTAATTGTTGCTAAACTTGGAGAAAAGAGTTGAAACAGTTTTTATTTAGTAGTATTTATGTAGCATGATCACAGAATGTTGCTAGTTTGAAATGTTGCTTTGTGGTTTAACAGGACTTATTTTTTTTAATACTGAATAAAATCTTTAAAATTTGAGTTCAGATAACAAACCCACTAAAATGGAACTATTTCTGTCACAAATCACAGGTTTTCTCTGGTGTATTTTGACAGCACATTTATTATTATTTCATGTGTAGTTATATTTGTATTTACTACCTGAACTTTTGTTGTTATTGTGCTTATTTTGGTTATTTTTTAAAGTAGCAACGAGATGCATTCAGGGTCATTTGTGCTGCTTCACGCCCTCGCCCGTCCACCCCTCAGCTCCATCTCAGGCAGAAGAGGAAAAACAAACTAGGACCACAGAAATGCTTTCAGGCAGCTACTCACTCTCTCTCTTTTTCTAAAATTAGATGCAGCAATTTCCTCTTTCTGAATGCTGCGCCTGCCGCCCACATGCCCTCCGAGTTAACAGAAGAAGAAGCTGCATTTAGAATTTCTAATTAGACCAAGACAAAACTATCGATCCACCTAGCAACAGAGCACAATCAGGTCCAATCACATCTCACACTATTATCAGGGGAACTTTCTGAAACGGCGCTGGCTGGAACAATAAATAAGATCCTGATCTGCAGACAAATTGTTCAGCTTGTATAGAACCTTGTTCTTGTGATACAGGGATCCTAATTGCATCGTACCAGAGTCCTCTGCATCCTGGTCCTCAATGACACCTTCAGGCACTCCCATCTCCATGCACTTCTTACTGTGGGCCTTGGACTTCATGTGTTTGGTGAGATTCCCTGCAAACAGAGAGGCAGCGAGGTCTCACAGGTGGGAAGAGCTCTAACAACAGCACAGAAGGACTTTACGTAAGACAGTTCTCTTTGGGATGTAAGGGTGAGTAACTGATAAAGACATTTTTAAATGAATGTGGGCTGCTGACACAGAGTACTGTTCTGCAGCGTCGCGTGGGAAGGCGAGTTCGATAAAAGAACAGTGAATCATACTGTCTTTGAGACGGTGCAACAACATCTTTCATTTAAAACCTAAAAACAGAAGAAGCTCAGTTAAAGTCTCTGCAGGGGAAAATCAGCTGTGTGCAAAAACAACAAGATTCTGGTGACATGAAAACGCTCGGGAAGTTTCTCTGCTGTGACTCAGTTTTTATTTAAGAGACAGTTTAGATATTTAAAATGCGACTAATTACAAAAAACATGTTTTTATTGTTATTGTATCTTTCTGACACGTGCACACAGCTTCAGCTCCCCTGACAGTTTCAGTTAATTAAACTAGTTACTGGTAAACATTAATTTAAACTGAAGTTTGTTCAGATAGAACTTTATGAACGTGTTGGTTCTGTGGCACTGTGACATCAGAGCGGACAGGAAGCTGCAGGCAGGCGCTCACCTTTTGTCTTGAAGGAGAAGTTGCAGTGGACACAGTGGTACGGCCGGACATCAGAGTGGGTTCGGATGTGTTTACGCAGCATGCTGGGCTTTTTACAGCGAATCCCACATTCCTCACAGATGTATTTTCCCCGTCCGCGGCCACGCACGTACACGTACTCCTCGTTAGATTTGTATCTGTGGGTTTGCAGAGTCAACATGAAGGAATTACATAGTTAATTATATGTTTACGAGTACAGTTTTCATATTTTACTGTTTTCCATCTTACCCGCCATCAAATATTTTGACCCGCCGTGGCTCTGCTGATGGCGGCACGTCCTTGTCTGAATCGTTGCTGGTCTGAGCTTCTGCTTGGAGTTTACTTCTGATCTTTGGTGATGCAGATTTTTGGGTTATTGGAAGCTACAGGAAGAAGAATGAACTGATAAATGAACTGGTCTGATTTCATAAAGGAGACAGTAATGTACCTGAGATTCGTACAGAAACTCACCTTGGGCATGACGTCCTTCAGTTTGCCTGAATACGACAAGATGTCTGACTTGCCGCTGGTTCTTATGGCGGAGGTGTAGTGGATTTTCTTGGAGCTTTGCTTAGAGTCAAACAGAGACATGACCACCTTGGTGGGCAGTCCAAGGGGGTTGGGGTTGTTGGGACCGACTGTCCAGGCAGCATACGCTGATGTCTTCAGGTCAGTCTGTGGGACATGAAGAGGCTTCCTCTTCATCAGGAAGCACCATGTGAAGGTGGTGGTGGTCTTCAGGCTGGGAAAGGACAGGCGATGGGTATCCTTTGTGTTCACCACAGACACGGATGTGGCCAGTTTTGTTTGACCAGCATGGAAACTGGAAGGCCGTATGAGGGATTTGGCTGAAGTCCATCTCTGCTCCTCAGCTTTGTCCTGAGGTTTCATAGTGTTGTTGGCTGGCAGGGAGACATCTTGACTCCCAGGTGCAGTGTTCAGGATCGGTAACGTCTCCTCATGAATAACAGTTCTTGTTTCTTTATCCAACCCAGCACCATCAGGTGACATGGGTTTCACATCATCTGTGGCCTCTGAGTCCTTCTCAGAGTCTGTTTTGGGATCAGGCAGAGGCGGGGCTTCAGTCTCAATCGGACTGTCCACTGGCTCAGTTGTGCAAACTTGTCTAACGAGCATCAGTTTTCGTTGTCGTGTCACTTCTGACATCTTTGAATTCAAGTAACTGAGTGATCTTCCGTCCGTCAGACAGGCCACGCCGTGCTCATCTTTGGCCCGTTTCTGATGCTTCTCCATGTAAATGTCTAAACTGTTGGCAGGTGACAGCATGCGCTTGCTGGAAGCTGTGGGTTCATGCTGAGGGCAGAGCGTCACTGAGGCCTTTTTCTGTGTGCAGAAAGAAGGAACATGCTCTGCTGCATGATGAGGACTGCAGTCCTTCTTCACCGTCGGTGCAGCCTGAGAGTCGCCCTCCAAACTGTGAGAGGACGAAAGGCTGCTTTTATTAGACAGAGAAGAAGAAGGGTGCATCTGCTCGTGAGTGATCAAGATCTGCGGCAGTGGAACAGCACCTGACTGGTTCTGATCAATCAGGTCTTTCTGCTGTTCACTTGATAAAACAACAGTCTGAGTTTTAACATTAGGGGCCTGCTGACCAGCAACAAAGACATTCTGAATCACGTCTGAGGGTTTGGAAATGCTCAAGATGGGACTGGCTATAGATATAGTTAGTATTGGCAAGGCAATCTGAGCTCCTTGTGAGCAGGAGTAGGGAAACGTTTGGCTGATTCTCTGAGCAGGACACTGCAGTTGGTACTTGGGCACAAAACACTTTCCATCAGAATCAGGTGGTTTGTTTTGGACAATGTCACGAGAGACAGAGATCTGACTGAGTGGTTGTTGTATCTTTTGGCAAACCTGAACTCTTGCTGTTTGATGCCAGGGGTGTGGAAGGCCGTAGACTTGAGACTGCTGAGTGGGACTTCCCAGATTAATGCTTTGCACCAGTTGCTCGTTCTTTTGCAGTGGTGGTTCTGCCGGGTGCAGGATAAGAGGCTGAGCCATGGGACACCTGCCGGCAATATAAATTTGCCGGGATCTGTTCTGAGTGAACGAGCTGACGTTTGTGATGGAAGGTTTATCTGAAGGAATGACGGCTTTCCGAACTGGCTGCTGACTCTCCGTACCGATTTTTAGAGACATCTGCCGAACCAACGGCCCACGCCTCCTTTCAATTAGTGGCATTTGGGAGAGTTGTCCAGTTTTTGGCAGACCAGCAGGTGACAGAGATCTACTGGGAGACATGTTGCCACAGTCAAAGGACTTGCTACGGTAATCACAGGAAATCTCCACCGAGGGCTGAGTACAGGTGATCTGCTCAGACGCTGCACGCCTCATTATTCCAGGCACACCGAGGGTGTTGAAACTCGTTGGAAGACTTGGATGATCTGGAATTTTACCAGGACCTTCTCTGGATGGACTGTCAGAACGTGATGGCTCATCTCTGTCGAAAGATGCTGAGATGCTGGAACAACGAGAGAGACTGCTGTCCCTGCTGAGGCTGCGTGAAAGGCTGGACTCAAAGCTGGACTCCCCAGAAGAGTGATCCATTTGAGCCAGGCGAATTCTTTTCTTCTTTGGGGGAAGTTTTTCTGCGGGTAACTTTGACAGACTCTCACTTCTCTGAGGCCAACTGAACTGGTCTGCTGGCTTGTCTGCTGGCTCGGTGGTCTGAGACTCATGCTCTCTGTCTGAATCCTCAGTGACCAGGATCTCAGGAACCTGGATGTTGCTTTGACGAACAAGGCGTGACTGATGGACAGGAGTGGAGTTAGCGCTGACTGTGCTGGTGCCGCTATGCTCATTCTTTTGTTTTCCAAACTCAGTACTGGAGGACTGGGATATCTTTTCATGGTACTTGTCTGCTGAGATGCCTGCTGGACCATTAGTGTTGAGTTTGGTCAGAGAATCCTTCTCCATGCTATCAGCTGTAGAGACCCTATCAGTCGAGTCTGTCTCAAAGGAGTTGGGTCTGCTGAGGGAGTTGGTGTGTCTAATGACTGAGGTCCCGCTGCCCTGCCTCTGCAGGTCTCCCTTCACAGAGCTGCTGATTTGAGTCTCTCGTATTGGTGATAATCTGGAATCTGCTGTGTTCATTCCTCGTGCTACGAGTTGTATCTGGGGAAGCTGTGAATGGTTATTTTTATGCTGGATGTCTACAATTAGAGGATAACTTCTGTTTGTTGGAGCTATTGATGATTCAAAGCTAACTGAACATGGTGGAACGGTGTCGGTTGGAGACTGATCGTCCTCGTCACCAACGCTTTTCATTTTCCTTCTCTTTCTGATTGATGTCTGCTGATCCAATATTCCTGAGCCAGTTGTTGATCTTGAGATGACTGGCTGCTGCATGCTGACATGAAAAACATCTTGTTCAGTTTCTTTAAAGGCCATAGGCTTGTTCTTTGGAGCACGAAGTTCAGAACAGTAGAACTTCTTGTGAGCTTCAAAGTTCTCCCATTTTCGGTACCGATTCCGGCATGTTTCACATTCATACATTGTGCCTTTGTTCTGCTGCGGCTTTTTGCTTCTGTCTTGACTGTGTTCGAAGGATTTGCTTCTCTTCATGAGGTCTGCAGAGCTGCTTGGGCCGTGATAGCCCTCATCCATGGAGCGCACCGTAGGGAGGCTCTGTCCCTCGCTTGTAGAGAAGTCCTCTACAGCCACCTGCCTGACCAAAGTACGAGAATGTATGGCAGGGTTTGGAGTTGGTGGGGCTGATGAGAAAACTTCATCATTCATGGCACCAATTTTGTCATCAAATGACTGACAGACTCTCAGAGGGTGAGGGATAGGAGGAACATTGACAGGTAGAGCTGAGTTCCCAGGTGTAGTAGGCACAGAGTTACTCCTTGTTATTGGCAGACAGTCCATCGGTGGGTACTGAGCAGGAACAGAAAGCCAAAACACAGGCTTTGACTTGTCTGTGGGGGTAAACGGGGACTTGGGGATGTCAGAACTCGAACTTGACCGTCTTCCTATTGGTTTCAGATCAAACTGAAATGAGTCTTTAAAAATGTATGACTTAGGTGAGTCTATGCTGCCTCTTCTAGAGAGAGAGGTCCTCCGTGGCTTTACGCTGTCCAGCTGCTTGTTGTCCACCACTGCCTCGTTATCGGATATCAGCTTTGAAATCCGCTCTTCCAAAGACCGTGCGCTGGCCTCTAATGGTGGCGGCATCTGTTTCTCTGTTGTGCGTGTTCGTGGCTCAGCTGCTACATACATCACTGTTGCAACCACAGGAGGGATGCTGGGAGGAGTATTCTTGGCAATGTCGGTGTCTAGAGGTTGAGTTATTTTTACAAAAGGACTTGTGGGGCTCATGGCCTGATCTGCACTCTCAGAGCGAGAGAAGTAGCCAGAATCTGTGCTTCCTAAACTGCGAGGACTGAGCAGACACTTGGGCTGCTGCTGTTGAGAGAAGTCTGTTGCTTGTTGTCGCTGAAGTTGAGCATGCCCACCCAACAGAGGAGACTTGCAGTGTTGGTCTTCGTCCTCACTTACAGTGTCCAGAGAGGGATTCGAACCATCCACCTCCCTCAGAGAGGACATGACAGTGATACTCTGTCTCAGATTGGTGGTCTGGAACTCTCGTTGCCGCTGTGCAGCAGCTTGCTCAGGCGCAGCCCCTGTAACTCTTGGACTGTCGGCCCTTAGCGGCGACACATTCACTGGATACACAACTACTTTTGGAAGTGCAGCTGTCACTTTAGGCTCGTGTGTCCGTCGACCTGGGGAGGATTTGACTGAGTTAATTTCTGAGAGGTTTGTACCTGCATTTTGTGATCTGTTTTCAGATGAATCTGCTGTGGAGGTCTGTGAGGAGTCAGGTTCCAGGTCTGCAGTGCTACCATCCTCATCACTGTCACCACTCTCTTCTGCCTCGGACTGCGTACCAGCAGCTCTGTCTGATTCTTGAGACAATGACCCACCGCCAGACTCAGAGCGTGCAATAAGACCTAGCTTTATGGCGTGCGCGTGGGATTTTTTGTGCTTGTATAAGTTGCTCTTGGTTTTGAACGAGAAGCCGCAGGTGATGCAGGGATATGGTCGTTCTCCTGTGTGAGACCTGATGTGTTTGAGCAGCACGCTAGGTTTTGCACATGCTCGATTGCAGTATTCACACACATATTTTCCAGGCTTTTTTGGCTTTTGGTCCTTGAGGACATGATCTGCACCAAAGTTCATGACTGTGGTCATCTGCACCTGGTTGTTACCTGGAGTAACTGGGACCTGAATGGTGCTGGGGACACTGGCAGACAGGGACTGGCACGTGTGCACTACAGGTGGTTGGCTTTGCGGCAAAGTGTTGGAGTCAGAAGGAGCAGAAGGTCCAGAGTTAAAGTCCATGTGCAAGCTGGATTTTTCTGGATTTGAAGTAACAGGTATGAACTGCGGCGCAGCAAGCGGAGAGGTACCCTGTGCTGATGTCTGAGCGTTTCCCTGCAGTGCTGCTGCAATTCCAATGAAGTTTCCTTGCTTGTCAATGTAGTAGGTCTGCATGTGGGAGGGTCGGGTCTGGAGATTCACGTTGACGGCCTGCAGGGCTGGTACCTCCCCACCAGGCTGAAGATGAAGAGCAGCAGCTGCTTTACCAGTGGCTGGAGCTGGTGAGGAGTTTTTCCTCTCAGTCAGTGTGCTGAAGTCGGGCTCCATGGCCTTCAGGAGAACATCAAGAGGAGCACTGCTCTGGTAAGATTCTCCTTCAAATCTGTGCTCTGGACTCTTACTGTCTGTAGGC
This sequence comes from Pachypanchax playfairii, assembly GCA_006937955.1. Lineage (NCBI taxonomy): Eukaryota > Metazoa > Chordata > Actinopteri > Cyprinodontiformes > Aplocheilidae > Pachypanchax > Pachypanchax playfairii. The sequence goes on from SSNP01000071.1 coordinate 1,211,507, forward strand.
GGAGCTTCTGTAGCAGTAACCTGAGAACCCTCCTCACAATCTGAGGGCTCATGTGACGGTGACCTGGAAGGTGTTTTCTCTTGCTTCACCCTCTCAGCATCAGAGGAACATGACCCCTCGTCAGGGGACGCTGCAGCTGGTTGTACATAATGTGAATCACCTTTCCTGCTGGGTGAAGACGTCTCGTGGGAGGGACTGTTGGAGGAGGAGGAGCATGAAGGTGTACTCTCTTTGGACGAGGACTTGTGGAGAACGGCTTCACGTGATTTTGTTTTCAGGGGCTTCTTCACTGGAGACTTGGGGATTTTCTTCAGTTGATTCTCTGCAACGACCTTCTTCCTCTTCAGGCCTTTGATGCTGTCAGCAGCTCTCTGACCGCTGTCCGAGTTCCCTGCGGAGACAAACAGAAACATCAAACTGCTTTACTGAGAGTTACTGTTGGATCATCAGGTGGATTCACGTTAAACTCCTGGATCTGGATATTTGTTGTTTTAATTAAAGTAACACCTGGGCCACCAGCTGACAATCTACAGGATTTAATAATGAAGGTCACCTGATCATCAGGTGTAAAGACTGTCTTTATCATAACATCTTTATTTGACTCCACTAATGTGAAAACTTGTGTTAAATTCCTCTTTATGAAGTTACACCATTTGAATGTTGGTTTTCTAAACAACTTCCACTGAAGTGAGTTTATTAAGAAGTTAAAGCTGGTTGGTGATTAAAACCAACTTTTTTTTGACACATCAGATTGTTCCTGATTTGTTGTGTGAGTAACACACAAAGGGTTTATTACATAAGTACACAGTCACGTCTCCTTCCTCTTGTTTTTCAGTAACGTTGATCAGCTGATGTGTAAACAAACAGTTTGTTTTTCTTTCAAACCAGCAGTTAGTTTTTACAGAGCGACGCCACACTGCTGTGATGATTCAGGAACATGTTGCATAAACTTTGTGGTCCTCCGTCACAGTTTCCTGGCTTGTGTTGGTATTTCCCAAGATGAAGTCAGAGTTCCTCTAAGTTCCCCTGGTGTAATTAGATTAAGGAGCGCCTGTTCTGTGCATAAGTTAATCTGTTCTCCACTCACCAGAGAAGCTTTAAGATACACACAGACCATAACCCACCCTGCAAAACAACAACCTGTACGTCAGGTTTCATCTGGCTTCACATACAGAAACATATCAGGATCATTAAAGTCCGTTTTCAGCATGTTTAACGACAGATCACCGCTGGACGGGTCGTTTCCTCCACGTCTCCTTCAGGTAAACATCATATAAACACTAATGTTTATATAAACAGATGAACTAAAGTCATCTCACTGTGTTTCCTCCACAGAAACAACCAGAACCTGTTCCACTCAAAGCTCAGGTTCAGCCACATCTTTAAACTATAATAAAAACTCCATTTATTTACAAATAAAAAATAACGAGTTTGAAAATCAATATTAAACTAAAATCCTGGAACATATTCACACAGATCTTTAATCTCAGATCTAAACACCAGTTTAGATGTTCGACTGGTTCTGCATCATAATCAAGTCCACTTACACGACACAATGACCAGATCCATAAAATCTCAGGTAAACAAGGTGAAACTGTCCCTGCTGCAGTCCGACAGCTCAATATTTTACATTCCTGAACAGCTGGTTACTTTTTTTTAGGTTAAATCCCAGATTTTTAGCAGCCAGATGCTGAACGTGAAGCTCGGGTTCAGGATAGAACCTCTTACCTTTCTGTGAAACTTTGGGGTCTTTCAGTTCTTTTTGTGCCTCTTCGATTTTATCTGCAACAGAAAAACAGAAAGATTTTCAGGACCGAGCTTCATGATGCAGAAACGATGCTGAGGCAGCGACTCACACGGCTGCAGCACCAAGCTGCTCCATCAAAAACACACATTCCTCCACGACTGCATGATGGAAAGTACTGCGCTCATAAAGGGAGGGGGGGAGGAGGGGGAGGGGGGGTGTCTGCAGTACTCAGAACTGTGTGACTAAATTAAATCTACAAGTCAGGGGGGGGGAGGCTGTTATTAGTTTCTCTCCACCGACGCTGAACGTGACAACATGGAGAGTCCATTAAAGACCTGAACCAGAACCTAAGAGATCCTCCTCCGTCAGCTGATCATCAGCTGATCAAGTTTTCAGCTCATTGAAGTGTAAATCCTGTTTAAACAGAAACAAACTGAATCTCTGAGAGGCGGCTGGTAACAAACAGCATCAGGATCCAGTTTAAACAAAGTTTCAGACGAGATGAAGAACCGTTCTAACAGGTTCCAGAACCGTCTGACGGGGAAGGAGAAAATACAGAACTGAGGACTGGATCAGGACTTTTGCACAGGACAGTTAACAGCAGTAAGAGTTTAAAACTCTGAACCACTGTGAGTGTTTCTGACTGGATGAGACAGAGGATGTTCTGTGCTTCCAAGATTCCCAGCTCAGTGCCAGGAAACTCTCCAGCAGGCTGCGGAGGAGGTCAGTGGATTATGTCATCATGTGTGTTACTACAGGCACTCCCTCCTCCATCTGTATCACACGCCAGCACTTACATAACATCGTCCCCACCCTGCGCTGCAAAACAAAGGCTTCCCGCCAGCAGAAACAGCAACACGAGGAGAGTTTGTTTACATGACTGCGGTGGATTTACATATAAATGACCATGTGAACGCCCTTGGCATTAACAAGGGGATGACTGTGTTTCCCTGGCAATGAATGATGGGATGCATCCAAACAGAGAACATCCCTCGGAGCTTCCTTCTGTAACAACCACAAACCAGGCTGAGATCACATTTGAGTTTGATGCTCTTCAGCATGTTTTATTATTTCCACAGATATCGTATGTTACCCTGCAAGTGGTTCCTGTTGACCAGAAATCCTTTTAGTGGTGGTGTTTGGCAGGAGAGCAGCGAGAACAGATCCGATTTAAACTACTAACAAAAACAGAAACCAGATTCAACAGAAAGAGAAACCAAACCAGAGGAAACCACCTCACTATGAAGCACACGACAGGACGGGATTCTGGACTCGAGGGGCGAAGTGGATGCACATTTCACCTTCATCACAAGGTCATAAAGACAGAACCCATCCACACTAAGTCCACAAACTGGAGTTAGAACAAGAAACACTAAACCAACATGATTACTGGTTTAAAAAAAAAGCTGCCAAGTCACTTAAAGAGTCCCTTCCATTAAAAACAGTGTTTCTGAGGTTTCTTTTGAATATTTTAGCTCCACAGGTGTTCTTACCTTCATAGTGGGTGAAAACAGGTCAACAACTTCTCTTTTAGTTTTTATCTCTCAAACTACGCAGGTGGTGATAAAACCCGAGTTCTCCCGAGTTCTAACGGCCTGTATCTGTTTCATCACAACTCCTTTGTTTGTTAGTATTCATCAGCTCCTGCAGTTGAAACCACGCCTAGCATGCTGCTGGCTAAAAGCTGTTAGCATAACGCCTAGCATGCTGCTGGCTAAAAGCTGTTAGCATAAACACGTGTCAAACTGGAAGATGCACGGTGCACTGTTACCATGTGCAGCAGGGCAGGAAACAGTATACCTTGCTCTCATAGGCTAGTTTGTTAGTCAATCAGAGTCCAGCAAATTCGAATAATGAATATGAACGAGCTGCTGCTCGAAGCCTGATGGAACCACCCGAATTTTAACGCAGACAGATTGAAAGGTCTGTTAATCAGTGTTTCCTGATGTTTTTTAGATATAAAATGTTTCATATTACAGGTTAATATTTAAGAAATAACCACAAAGTCATGAAATTTGTATGAAATGGCCTCTTTAAATCTCCCTCCAATCAGTGACAACAGAAACCACCAGAACAGAACCAGACTGGACCCAGGGCACCTGACTGAACCCGGAGCACCTGACTGGATCATGTGACCAGAGGGACCAGATTTATTCCTCTATCTTTATGCTGATTGTTGTGTTTTAGTTTGAACATGTAAAAGTTCTTTATGAACACGGACTCTTGGACAGAACCTTGAGACTGTTGGAAGAATTTGGATCTGATGTCACACTGAATGTTCTGATTTTGTCTGTCCTTTATTTTCTGAAATGAAATAAAACCAGGTGATTTTAAAAACTGAACGTTCCTCAGCTGACTGAGAAAGAACCTGATTGTTTATGTAAACTGTATGTTAATCCTGCATCTTCTAATGATGTATGAAGAGATTTACATACGTGTCTCTGATCATGAGAAGAAGTTTCTGCTTCATTCTGCCTGTAAATCATGATGAAGCTGCAAACGCAGTCGGCAGCTGAAACATTGATCAGCGTTTCTCTCCACAGTGTACGTGAGGGCTAACGCCTCCGCAGGAAGCTGATGATGGCGACTGCGTGGGCACCCCAAAAACACTGATACAACAAACCTATCAGGTGTGTGTGTGTGTGTGTGTGTGTGTGGGGGGGGGGGGGGG
>SSNP01000071.1:1215934-1268434 GCA_006937955.1 Pachypanchax playfairii
GGGGGGGGGGGGGGGGGGGGGGGGGGGGGGGGTGTCGGTCGGTGCAGGAGATAAAACATTAAAATCATCTCGTCCGTCTCTTTCAGCTGTAAAAACGATCACTGTCGTTAAACTGTTGCAGGTTTTTCTGCTACAGTTCATGATTCTCAGGCGTCTCAACAGGTGAGAGAATTAAACTTTACAGAGTTTTTACATGCAACACTTTAAAAAACTTCATCTAATTTGAATCCTTGATTTTCAGACATGTTTTTACTCTCTGTACCACAAGCTGTAAGAAACTTGTTTTAAATCTGATAAAGTTTGACTGACTTTGATCTTTGACTTCATGTTTTATCAGTATTTATTTAAAATATTTCTCATTTTTCATGAAACTGATGATCTCATTAACTTAAACTATTTCACCCAAAATTAAGTGAAAACCAAACTGACCTTCTTAAATAGTTTAAAGATCCAATTACAACAAACATTTAGAGCAGGACGATGGTTCGATACCCAACCTGCTGTACATAAACACTGCTGCATCAGATCATCAAACTAAACCACAAACTTCCTAAAATCCACCTGAAAACAAACAATTCTGCAGTTTTTACCAGCTGATGAAAACAACATGAAGTTAAAACTCCCCAGTGTCCTCAGGAGAACCCACAGCAGAACCAGGAGGAACCACAGCAGAACCAGGAGAACCCACAGCAGAACCAGGAGGAACCACAGCAGAACCTTCTACATGTTCCTGAGACTGCCCCCAAGTGGCAGCAACATGACAAAACATGTCAACATGAGTTCATGAACCAGAGCAGATTCCATCAACATCTTTTATGTTTTATTATTTATTTTCATGTCGTTAACAGGAAGCAGTAGTATCACGTGATTGTGTGATGAGGTTCCATGTTTGTAAGACTCTGAGGCAGTTTGTCTGATTAACTCCAGGAAGTCTCTGGTTCAGTTCACTGAGTAGAAAAACAGCTGATTTAGGTTGGACTTCATTTACTTCACTAAGTGTTTTTATTTATTAGCTGCAGTTGCCAGGCAACCAGTAGATTAACAAGGAAGTACACTGATCCTGATAAAGTCGCTCTTCCCTATGAACCACTAAACTTCAGGTTTACTTTCACTTTGTGCAGATTATAAATAAAAACAGCTTGATTAAGGAGAAATCCTGATTCTGAGGTGAGAGACTGCAGGTTTCAGGTCCACATTAAACAACAACAAACATGTCAGGAAGACCAACAGGTTCGTTCGGTGCAGGTTCGATAAATAAACCCGCTCTTACTGGCCTTCATGTTTAAAGTGAGTTACTGTGAAAACAACACAGAGACCTCGTGACTTCATGGGACTTACATGTTAACGTGCTGCTGCAGAGTCCTGCTGGATCATCAACCAGAACCAGCTCAGCTGTTACAAAAACAACACAAAATGGATCCCTCCGGTTCCGCTGGCCCGGTCCCAGCTGGTTACCGTGGCACCCCGAGTGAGTGACAGCACCTCTTCCTGTCTTTGTTCGGTCTGACACTTCAGCGCGTCGGACCGGAGCAGAAATACGGTCCGATCCGTAAACGCGCACACGCAGCAGGATGGGTGTGTGCACGACTGAACTTCTGTCCCCGTTTTACTGACAACCACAATAAAACTCCTTCTGTTTGGAAACTCGACAACCAAGTGTGTCAACAAGTTTGCATTTCCTGCCTATCAGCTGTGGCTGTGCAGAGGGGCGGAGCCTGCGGTTTCCTCAGAACAAAGTGACGAGGAGGGGAATTCCTGTAAGGCCTGGGGTGAGGAGGGCTGAGGGGGGGAGGGCCCGGCTGAACAGAGCTGCCTGGGTGACGTCACTCAAACCGGCTCCGGCACCTCCAGGGGATCCTCCTCCTCCCTCCTCCCCCCCCCCTCCCCTCCATGTGTGTCTGATCACTCAGCAGGCAAGAAAGAAGAAGAGGAGGAACAACTCCTGATCCTCACACTTCCTGTTTCTGATGAAGCTGCAGCTGGATGATGTTTTGTTTTACTAACCGCTCTGCCATGAAATTATCTTTAAATAAATATTAATAATAAATCAGATTCATGAACAGGAACTCAAATCTTTCTTAAACATATTTATTAAAAACTTGTTTTTAAAACATCTGGATTTCATTCAACATGCCGTCGAGTTCTTCAGTATTATTTTTAGGTATTTTAGCTACAGTTAGTTCCCAGATTGAGTCTGAGCTTCAGATGTTTGTTAGCCAAGTAGAAACATGTCTGAACGCAGAGAAACTCTTCAGCTCATCCAACTTCCTGTCTGAGAACTGAAACGTGACAACTTAAAGTGAAAGGAGCAACATTTATACAATTATTTTCTCTTCCTGAGTCGAGCATCCGACTGGTTCAACACGATCAAACAAACCCAGAGTCCGTCAGAACAAAACAGACAAACATGTACCTCCAACACGCGTGTTAAATAACATGATCCATATGAAGACATGATGAATTTCTGATGGGCAGCAGAGAATAAACAAGAACATGTCTGTAACTGATGGTAATCAGATTACAAGTTTTCTTCAGAGTTAATCCAAGTCAAGTTGGAAACCAGACTTTGAAGTGGGTCCATCCCACCTGGTGTGAAGCCCAGCGCCTGTCAGCACCTGAGTGAGGCAGGATTCTGCTGCTGGTTCGTGTCACTCGGCTGACTGATTAAACTGCAACACCCTGTAGGGTTTAAAGGAGGGAGGAGGAGATCCAGCTCGTTCTGATGGGTTCTGAATCCACTCTGCACGTCCTCACTCAGAGGAAATTCCTCTGGTTCTGGATCAGTCATTGAGGGGAAATCTGAGAGTTTCACGCTTTGGTCACAGAGAAGTTTTAGAAAATGATAAATATTTACTCGCAGTATGACCTCACTCGTTCTGCAGTGTCACTGCCGGCTGGATCAACAGGACACTCTGTAATTAGGCTGCTCAGCGCTGCAGGTTCAGGTTGGTTCTAGTGGACTGAAAGCAAAAAATAAGCAGTGAGTCAGCGCAGCAGCTTAACACTCAATCTCTGCTGTCCTTATAAATGACCGTCTGAAGGATCTGCAGACGCCTCGTCTCTGTGGGAACATCTGAGTTAATGACGGCTGAGCCTGAATCAAGTAACCTCCAACAGGTTAATCAGGGTTACGTCCATTCAGATGCTGCTGGCCTGAGCTGCCAAACACGCCCACTAAACGCTGCGTCCAACCACCACAGAGACCCAGAACCAGGTCAGAACCAGGTCAGAACCTTCTCATTAGTTTTCTCTTTAAACTCTGAAACACATTCAGACACAAACGAAGGCTAAAACAGATCAGTGTCAGAATAAAACTGCTGCTATTCCATCAGATTTACAACATTATAAACAAGTCCATTTAAAGGGATTCTCTTTAGTTTCAGGTTTTTAGTTTTTAACCAGAGAAGATCAGTGTTTCATTTAGACTCTTGAACACAGACCTGAACCTGGTGTTCTCCACACTGCAGCTCTTCATTTATTAAACCAGTCGAGTTGATGTTTATTTTAGTGTCACAGGTGAGACACAGCAGGTTGGACAGCACCCTTAATATTTAAACCAACATCTCATACTCTCCTACTCAACCACAGCAAAAAAGATCACAATCCAATAAAACACTAGAACATTTAACAGACTCCACCAAAAAACCTGTTGTAGACCATGTTTGCATTAAATTAGATGAATCTGAGAACATCTTCCTGCTCCATCAACAGGTGAATAACCTTTCAACTGAAAAAATCCTAAAAACCCTGAACTCAGATGGTCATAATCTGGGAAACATTTCTACCAGAGACGTTCTGACGCACAACCGAGGGAATCTAACAGGATTCTACGAGTTCTATCCCACTGGCAGCTGCTGATCTCGTTTCTCTGATTCTAATCACGGTGCCATCCTCTCTGCTGGAGCAGAGGCCGTTGCAGCCGCCAAGCCTTCCAGGAAAAGAGACAAACCTTAATTAGATCTGAGGCTTCACAGGCTGGGTTTAGAGAGAGAAACAAAAGGCAGCCAGCCTGTCAGGAAATAAGGACCTGCAGGGACGTGAGTTTAGTGATAATGTTACACAACAACAATCGAATGCTGCTCAGGCAGAGATTTGGAATGTTAGCTGCCTCTTCCTGGTCCTCTCTGCTGCTTTAGCCTCAGATCTTCTGTCTTTAGAACGAACTGATGGAGCTGATATGAACATGTGGGAACATGAAACAAACTAAAACCTCTTCATTTTACATTAATATCACTTTACTGCAGAATACAAAAGTTTACTGTTTAAGCTTAAACGTTTTGGTCAGAACAAATAATTAAAACTTGACAGGCAGTTTATTGGATTTCTGAATATGAACCAAATTCTGTCTGCTCAATGTTTACATTTTTATAGCTGCGTGTTGTTACAGCGTGTTGTAACTGCATGTTGTAGCTGCATGTTGTAGCTGCATGTTGTTACAGCGTGTTGTAGCTGCGTGTTGTAGCTGCATGTTGTAGCTGCGTGTTGTAGCTGCATGTTGTAGCTGCATGTTGTTACAGCGTGTTGTAGCTGCATGTTGTTGCTGCGTGTTGTAGCTGCGTGTTGTAGCTGCATGTTGTTACAGCGTGTTGTAACTGCATGTTGTAGCTGCATGTTGTAGCTGCATGTTGTTACAGCGTGTTGTAGCTGCGTGTTGTAGCTGCATGTTGTAGCTGCCTGTTGTTGCTGCATGTTGTAGCTGCGTGTTGTTACAGCATGTTGTAGCTGCATGTTGTAGCTGCATGTTGTTACAGCGTGTTGTAGCTGCATGTTGTTACAGCGTGTTGTTGCTGCGTGTTGTAGCTGCATGTTGTTGCAGCGTGTTGTAGCTGCATGTTGTAGCTGCGTGTTGTAGCGGCGTGTTGTAGCTGCATGTTGTAGCTGCATGTTGTTACAGCGTGTTGTAGCTGCGTGTTGTAGCTGCATGTTGTAGCTGCGTGTTGTAGCTGCATGTTGTAGCTGCGTGTTGTAGCTGCGTGTTGTAGCTGCATGTTGTTGCTGCGTGTTGTAGCTGCATGTTGTAGCTGCGTGTTGTAGCTGCATGTTGTAGCTGCGTGTTGTAGCTGCGTGTTGTAGCTGCGTGTTGTAGCTGCGTGTTGTAGCTGCGTGTTGTAGCTGCATGTTGTTGCTGCATGTTGTAGCTGCATGTTGTTACAGCGTGTTGTAGCTGCGTGTTGTTGCTGCGTGTTGTAGCTGCATGTTGTTACAGCGTGTTGTAGCTGCATGTTGTAGCTGCATGTTGTTACAGCGTGTTGTAGCTGCGTGTTGTAGCTGCGTGTTGTAGCTGCGTGTTGTAGCTGCGTGTTGTAGCTGCGTGTTGTAGCTGCATGTTGTTGCTGCGTGTTGTAGCTGCGTGTTGTAGCTGCGTGTTGTAGCTGCATGTTGTAGCTGCATGTTGTTACAGCGTGTTGTAGCTGCATGTTGTTACAGCGTGTTGTAGCTGCGTGTTGTAGCTGCGTGTTGTTACAGCGTGTTGTAACTGCATGTTGTAGCTGCATGTTGTTACAGCGTGTTGTAGCTGCGTGTTGTAGCTGCGTGTTGTAGCTGCATGTTGTTACAGCGTGTTGTAGCTGCATGTTGTAGCTGCGTGTTGTAGCTGCATGTTGTAGCTGCGTGTTGTTGCTGCGTGTTGTAGCTGCATGTTGTTACAGCGTGTTGTAGCTGCATGTTGTTACAGCGTGTTGTAGCTGCGTGTTGTAGCTGCATGTTGTAGCTGCGTGTTGTAGCTGCATGTTGTAGCTGCATGTTGTTACAGCGTGTTGTAGCTGCATGTTGTTGCTGCGTGTTGTAGCTGCATGTTGTTACAGCGTGTTGTAGCTGCGTGTTGTAGCTGCATGTTGTAGCTGCGTGTTGTAGCTGCATGTTGTTGCTGCATGTTGTTACAGCGTGTTGTAGCTGCATGTTGTTGCTGCGTGTTGTAGCTGCGTGTTGTTACAGCGTGTTGTAGCTGCGTGTTGTAGCTGCATGTTGTTACAGCATGTTGTAGCTGCGTGTTGTAGCTGCATGTTGTTACAGCGTGTTGTAGCTGCGTGTTGTAGCTGCATGTTGTAGCTGCGTGTTGTAGCTGCATGTTGTAGCTGCATGTTGTTACAGCGTGTTGTAGCTGCATGTTGTAGCTGCGTGTTGTAGCTGCATGTTGTAGCTGCGTGTTGTAGCTGCGTGTTGAAGCTGCATGTTGTTACAGCGTGTTGTAGCTGCATGTTGTAGCTGCATGTTGTTACAGCGTGTTGTAGCTGCATGTTGTTACAGCGTGTTGTAGCTGCATGTTGTTACAGCGTGTTGTAGCTGCGTGTTGTAGCTGCGTGTTGTAGCTGCGTGTTGTAGCTGCATGTTGTAGCTGCGTGTTGTAGCTGCGTGTTGTAGCTGCATGTTGTAGCTGCGTGTTGTAGCTGCATGTTGTAGCTGCGTGTTGTAGCTGCATGTTGTAGCTGCGTGTTGTAGCTGCATGTTGTAGCTGCGTGTTGTTACAGCGTGTTGTAGCTGCATGTTGTAGCTGCGTGTTGTAGCTGCATGTTGTAGCTGCGTGTTGTAGCTGCGTGTTGTAGCTGCGTGTTGTTGCTGCGTGTTGTAGCTGCGTGTTGTAGCTGCGTGTTGTAGCTGCGTGTTGTAGCTGCGTGTTGTTGCTGCGTGTTGTAGCTGCATGTTGTTACAGCGTGTTGTTGCTGCGTGTTGTTACTGCATGTTGTAGCTGCATGTTGTTACAGCGTGTTGTAGCTGCGTGTTGTAGCTGCATGTTGTAGCTGCGTGTTGTAGCTGCATGTTGTAGCTGCATGTTGTTACAGCGTGTTGTAGCTGCGTGTTGTTGCTGCGTGTTGTTACAGCGTGTTGTAGCTGCATGTTGTTACAGCGTGTTGTAGCTGCGTGTTGTAGCTGCATGTTGTAGCTGCGTGTTGTAGCTGCATGTTGTAGCTGCGTGTTGTAGCTGCGTGTTGTAGCTGCATGTTGTTACAGCGTGTTGTAGCTGCGTGTTGTGGCTGCGTGTTGTAGCTGCATGTTGTTACAGCGTGTTGTAGCTGCATGTTGTAGCTGCATGTTGTTACAGCGTGTTGTAGCTGCATGTTGTAGCTGCGTGTTGTAGCTGCATGTTGTAGCTGCATGTTGTTACAGCGTGTTGTAGCTGCGTGTTGTTGCTGCGTGTTGTAGCTGCATGTTGTTACAGCGTGTTGTAGCTGCGTGTTGTTGCTGCATGTTGTAGCTGCGTGTTGTTACAGCATGTTGTAGCTGCATGTTGTAGCTGCGTGTTGTAGCTGCGTGTTGTAGCTGCGTGTTGTAGCTGCGTGTTGTAGCTGCGTGTTGTAGCTGCATGTTGTTGCTGCATGTTGTAGCTGCGTGTTGTTACAGCGTGTTGTAGCTGCGTGTTGTTGCTGCGTGTTGTAGCTGCTTGTTGTTGCAGCGTGTTGTAGCTGCATGTTGTAGCTGCTTGTTGTTACAGCGTGTTGTAGCTGCATGTTGTTACAGCGTGTTGTAGCTGCGTGTTGTAGCTGCATGTTGTTACAGCGTGTTGTAGCTGCGTGTTGTTACAGCATGTTGTAGCTGCATGTTGTTACAGCGTGTTGTAGCTGCGTGTTGTTACAGCGTGTTGTAGCTGCGTGTTGTAGCTGCATGTTGTTACAGCATGTTGTAGCTGCGTGTTGTAGCTGCATGTTGTAGCTGCATGTTGTTACTGCGTGTTGTAGCTGCATGTTGTTACAGCGTGTTGTAGCTGCATGTTGTTACAGCGTGTTGTAGCTGCGTGTTGTAGCTGCGTGTTGTAGCTGCATGTTGTAGCTGCATGTTGTTACAGCGTGTTGTAGCTGCGTGTTGTTGCTGCGTGTTGTTACAGCGTGTTGTAACTGCATGTTGTAGCTGCATGTTGTAGCTGCATGTTGTTACAGCGTGTTGTAGCTGCGTGTTGTAGCTGCATGTTGTAGCTGCGTGTTGTAGCTGCATGTTGTAGCTGCGTGTTGTAGCTGCGTGTTGTAGCTGCATGTTGTTACAGCGTGTTGTAGCTGCGTGTTGTTGCTGCGTGTTGTTGCTGCATGTTGTTACAGCGTGTTGTAGCTGCGTGTTGTAGCTGCGTGTTGTTGCAGCGTGTTGTTGCTGCGTGTTGTAGCTGCATGTTGTAGCTGCGTGTTGTAGCTGCGTGTTGTAGCTGCGTGTTGTAGCTGCGTGTTGTAGCTGCGTGTTGTAGCTGCATGTTGTTGCTGCATGTTGTTACAGCGTGTTGTAGCTGCATGTTGTAGCTGCGTGTTGTAGCTGCATGTTGTAGCTGCATGTTGTTACAGCGTGTTGTAGCTGCGTGTTGTTGCTGCGTGTTGTAGCTGCATGTTGTTACAGCGTGTTGTAGCTGCGTGTTGTAGCTGCGTGTTGTTACAGCGTGTTGTAACTGCATGTTGTAGCTGCGTGTTGTAGCTGCATGTTGTTACAGCGTGTTGTAGCTGCGTGTTGTAGCTGCGTGTTGTAGCTGCATGTTGTAGCTGCGTGTTGTAGCTGCATGTTGTAGCTGCATGTTGTAGCTGCGTGTTGTAGCTGCATGTTGTAGCTGCGTGTTGTTGCTGCGTGTTGTAGCTGCATGTTGTTACAGCGTGTTGTAGCTGCGTGTTGTAGCTGCGTGTTGTAGCTGCGTGTTGTAGCTGCGTGTTGTAGCTGCGTGTTGTAGCTGCGTGTTGTTGCTGCATGTTGTTGCTGCGTGTTGTTGCTGCATGTTGTTACAGCGTGTTGTAGCTGCGTGTTGTAGCTGCGTGTTGTTACAGCGTGTTGTAGCTGCGTGTTGTAGCTGCATGTTGTAGCTGCGTGTTGTAGCTGCATGTTGTAGCTGCGTGTTGTAGCTGCGTGTTGAAGCTGCATGTTGTTACAGCGTGTTGTAGCTGCTTGTTGTAGCTGCGTGTTGTTACAGCGTGTTGTAACTGCATGTTGTAGCTGCATGTTGTAGCTGCATGTTGTTACAGCGTGTTGTAGCTGCGTGTTGTAGCTGCGTGTTGTAGCTGCGTGTTGTAGCTGCGTGTTGTAGCTGCTTGTTGTTACTGCATGTTGTAGCTGCATGTTGTAGCTGCATGTTGTAGCTGCGTGTTGTTACAGCATGTTGTTGCTGCATGTTGTAGCTGCGTGTTGTAGCTGCTTGTTGTAGCTGCGTGTTGTTGCTGCGTGTTGTAGCTGCATGTTGTTACAGCGTGTTGTAGCTGCATGTTGTAGCTGCATGTTGTTACCGCGTGTTGTAGCTGCGTGTTGTTGCTGCATGTTGTAGCTGCGTGTTGTAGCTGCATGTTGTAGCTGCGTGTTGTAGCTGCGTGTTGAAGCTGCGTGTTGTTACAGCGTGTTGTAGCTGCGTGTTGTTGCTGCGTGTTGTAGCTGCATGTTGTTACAGCGTGTTGTAGCTGCATGTTGTAGCTGCATGTTGTTGCAGCGTGTTGTAGCTGCATGTTGTTGCTGCGTGTTGTAGCTGCGTGTTGTAACTGCGTGTTGTAGCTGCGTGTTGTAACTGCGTGTTGTTGCTGCGTGTTGTAGCTGCATGTTGTTACAGCGTGTTGTAGCTGCATGTTGTAGCTGCGTGTTGTTACAGCGTGTTGTAGCTGCGTGTTGTTACAGCGTGTTGTAGCTGCGTGTTGTTGCTGCATGTTGTTACAGCGTGTTGTAGCTGCATGTTGTTACAGCGTGTTGTAGCTGCATGTTGTTACAGCGTGTTGTAGCTGCGTGTTGTAGCTGCATGTTGTAGCTGCGTGTTGTTACAGCGTGTTGTAGCTGCGTGTTGTTGCTGCGTGTTGTAGCTGCGTGTTGTAGCTGCGTGTTGTAGCTGCGTGTTGTAGCTGCGTGTTGTAGCTGCGTGTTGTAGCTGCATGTTGTAGCTGCATGTTGTTACAGCATGTTGTAGCTGCATGTTGTAGCTGCTGTTGTTACAGCATGTTGTAGCTGCGTGTTGTTACAGCATGTTGTAGCTGCGTGTTGTTGCTGCTTGTTGTTGCTGCGTGTTGTAGCTGCATGTTGTTACTGCGTGTTGTAGCTGCGTGTTGTAGCTGCATGTTGTTGCTGCGTGTTGTAGCTGCGTGTTGTTGCTGCATGTTGTAGCTGCGTGTTGTAGCTGCGTGTTGTAGCTGCATGTTGTAGCTGCGTGTTGTAGCTGCATGTTGTAGCTGCATGTTGTAGCTGCATGTTGTAGCTGCATGTTGTTACAGCGTGTTGTAGCTGCGTGTTGTAGCTGCATGTTGTTACAGCGTGTTGTAGCTGCGTGTTGTTACAGCATGTTGTAGCTGCATGTTGTTACAGCGTGTTGTAGCTGCGTGTTGTAGCTGCATGTTGTAGCTGCGTGTTGTAGCTGCGTGTTGTAGCTGCATGTTGTTGCTGCATGTTGTAGCTGCGTGTTGTTACAGCATGTTGTAGCTGCGTGTTGTAGCTGCTGTTGTTACAGCGTGTTGTTGCTGCGTGTTGTTGCTGCATGTTGTAGCTGCGTGTTGTTGCAGCGTGTTGTAGCTGCATGTTGTTGCTGCGTGTTGTAGCTGCGTGTTGTAGCTGCATGTTGTTACAGCGTGTTGTAACTGCATGTTGTAGCTGCATGTTGTAGCTGCATGTTGTTACAGCGTGTTGTTGCAGCGTGTTGTAGCTGCATGTTGTAGCTGCGTGTTGTAGCTGCATGTTGTAGCTGCGTGTTGTTGCTGCGTGTTGTAGCTGCGTGTTGTAGCTGCGTGTTGTAGCTGCGTGTTGTTACAGCGTGTTGTAGCTGCGTGTTGTAGCTGCGTGTTGTAGCTGCGTGTTGTAGCTGCGTGTTGTTGCTGCGTGTTGTAGCTGCATGTTGTTACAGCGTGTTGTAGCTGCGTGTTGTAGCTGCGTGTTGTTGCTGCGTGTTGTAGCTGCATGTTGTTACAGCGTGTTGTAGCTGCGTGTTGTAGCTGCGTGTTGTTACAGCGTGTTGTAACTGCATGTTGTAGCTGCATGTTGTAGCTGCATGTTGTTACAGCGTGTTGTAGCTGCGTGTTGTAGCTGCATGTTGTAGCTGCGTGTTGTAGCTGCATGTTGTAGCTGCATGTTGTTACAGCGTGTTGTAGCTGCATGTTGTTGCTGCGTGTTGTAGCTGCGTGTTGTAGCTGCATGTTGTTACAGCGTGTTGTAACTGCATGTTGTAGCTGCATGTTGTAGCTGCATGTTGTTACAGCGTGTTGTAGCTGCGTGTTGTTGCTGCGTGTTGTAGCTGCATGTTGTTACAGCGTGTTGTAGCTGCGTGTTGTAGCTGCGTGTTGTAGCTGCGTGTTGTAGCTGCATGTTGTAGCTGCGTGTTGTAGCTGCGTGTTGTAGCTGCATGTTGTTACAGCGTGTTGTAGCTGCATGTTGTTGCTGCGTGTTGTAGCTGCGTGTTGTAGCTGCATGTTGTTACAGCGTGTTGTAGCTGCGTGTTGTTGCTGCGTGTTGTAGCTGCATGTTGTGGCTGCGTGTTGTAGCTGCGTGTTGTTGCTGCGTGTTGTAGCTGCATGTTGTTACAGCGTGTTGTAGCTGCGTGTTGTAGCTGCGTGTTGTTACAGCGTGTTGTAACTGCATGTTGTAGCTGCATGTTGTAGCTGCATGTTGTTACAGCGTGTTGTAGCTGCGTGTTGTAGCTGCATGTTGTAGCTGCGTGTTGTAGCTGCATGTTGTAGCTGCATGTTGTTACAGCGTGTTGTAGCTGCATGTTGTAGCTGCGTGTTGTAACAGCGTGTTGTAGCTGCATGTTGTAGCTGCATGTTGTAGCTGCATGTTGTTACAGCGTGTTGTAGCTGCATGTTGTTGCTGCGTGTTGTAGCTGCGTGTTGTAGCTGCATGTTGTTACAGCGTGTTGTAGCTGCATGTTGTTACAGCGTGTTGTAGCTGCGTGTTGTAGCTGCATGTTGTAGCTGCGTGTTGTAGCTGCATGTTGTAGCTGCATGTTGTAGCTGCGTGTTGTAGCTGCGTGTTGTTGCTGCGTGTTGTAGCTGCGTGTTGTTTCTGCGTGTTGTAGCTGCGTGTTGTAGCTGCGTGTTGTTGCAGCGTGTTGTAGCTGCATGTTGTAGCTGCATGTTGTTACAGCGTGTTGTAGCTGCATGTTGTTACAGCGTGTTGTAGCTGCGTGTTGTAGCTGCATGTTGTAGCTGCGTGTTGTAGCTGCGTGTTGTAGCTGCGTGTTGAAGCTGCATGTTGTTACAGCGTGTTGTAGCTGCATGTTGTAGCTGCGTGTTGTTACAGCATGTTGTAGCTGCGTGTTGTTACAGCGTGTTGTAGCTGCGTGTTGTAGCTGCATGTTGTAGCTGCATGTTGTTACTGCGTGTTGTAGCTGCATGTTGTTACAGCGTGTTGTAGCTGCATGTTGTTACAGCGTGTTGTAGCTGCGTGTTGTAGCTGCATGTTGTAGCTGCGTGTTGTAGCTGCATGTTGTTACAGCGTGTTGTTGCTGCGTGTTGTAGCTGCGTGTTGTTGCAGCGTGTTGTAGCTGCGTGTTGTAGCTGCTTGTTGTAGCTGCATGTTGTTACAGCGTGTTGTAACTGCATGTTGTAGCTGCATGTTGTAGCTGCGTGTTGTTGCTGCGTGTTGTAGCTGCATGTTGTTACAGCGTGTTGTAGCTGCATGTTGTAGCTGCATGTTGTTACAGCGTGTTGTAGCTGCATGTTGTTGCTGCGTGTTGTAGCTGCGTGTTGTAGCTGCATGTTGTAGCTGCATGTTGTTACAGCGTGTTGTAGCTGCGTGTTGTTGCTGCGTGTTGTAGCTGCATGTTGTTACAGCGTGTTGTAGCTGCATGTTGTAGCTGCATGTTGTTACAGCGTGTTGTAGCTGCATGTTGTTGCTGCGTGTTGTAGCTGCGTGTTGTAGCTGCGTGTTGTAGCTGCATGTTGTAGCTGCGTGTTGTAGCTGCGTGTTGTAGCTGCATGTTGTTACAGCGTGTTGTAGCTGCATGTTGTAGCTGCATGTTGTTACAGCGTGTTGTAGCTGCGTGTTGTTGCTGCGTGTTGTAGCTGCATGTTGTTACAGCGTGTTGTAGCTGCATGTTGTTACAGCGTGTTGTAGCTGCATGTTGTTGCTGCGTGTTGTAGCTGCGTGTTGTAGCTGCATGTTGTTACAGCGTGTTGTAGCTGCGTGTTGTAGCTGCGTGTTGTTACAGCGTGTTGTAGCTGCGTGTTGTAGCTGCGTGTTGTAGCTGGATGTTGTTACAGCGTGTTGTAGCTGCATGTTGTAGCTGCATGTTGTAGCTGCGTGTTGTTGCTGCGTGTTGTAGCTGCATGTTGTTACAGCGTGTTGTAGCTGCGTGTTGTAGCTGCATGTTGTTGCAGCGTGTTGTAGCTGCATGTTGTTACAGCGTGTTGTAGCTGCATGTTGTTGCTGCGTGTTGTAGCTGCGTGTTGTAGCTGCGTGTTGTAGCTGCGTGTTGTAGCTGCGTGTTGTAGCTGCATGTTGTTGCTGCATGTTGTAGCTGCGTGTTGTTACAGCGTGTTGTAGCTGCGTGTTGTTGCTGCGTGTTGTAGCTGCATGTTGTTACAGCGTGTTGTAGCTGCGTGTTGTAGCTGCATGTTGTAGCTGCGTGTTGTAGCTGCATGTTGTAGCTGCATGTTGTTACAGCGTGTTGTAGCTGCATGTTGTTGCTGCGTGTTGTAGCTGCGTGTTGTAGCTGCATGTTGTTACAGCGTGTTGTAGCTGCGTGTTGTTGCAGCATGTTGTAGCTGCGTGTTGTAACAGCGTGTTGTAGCTGCGTGTTGTTACAGCGTGTTGTAGCTGCATGTTGTTGCTGCGTGTTGTAGCTGCGTGTTGTAGCTGCGTGTTGTTGCAGCGTGTTGTAACTGCATGTTGTAGCTGCATGTTGTAGCTGCATGTTGTTACTGCGTGTTGTAGCTGCGTGTTGTAGCTGCATGTTGTAGCTGCGTGTTGTAGCTGCATGTTGTAGCTGCGGGTTGTAGCTGCGTGTTGTAGCTGCATGTTGTTACAGCGTGTTGTAGCTGCGTGTTGTAGCTGCGTGTTGTTACAGCGTGTTGTAACTGCGTGTTGTAGCTGCGTGTTGTAGCTGCATGTTGTAGCTGCGTGTTGTAGCTGCATGTTGTAGCTGCGTGTTGTAGCTGCATGTTGTAGCTGCATGTTGTTACAGCGTGTTGTAGCTGCATGTTGTTGCTGCGTGTTGTAGCTGCGTGTTGTAGCTGCATGTTGTTACAGCGTGTTGTAGCTGCATGTTGTAGCTGCATGTTGTTACAGCGTGTTGTAGCTGCATGTTGTTACAGCGTGTTGTAGCTGCGTGTTGTTGCTGCGTGTTGTAGCTGCATGTTGTTACAGCGTGTTGTAGCTGCATGTTGTAGCTGCATGTTGTTACAGCGTGTTGTAGCTGCGTGTTGTAGCTGCGTGTTGTAGCTGCATGTTGTTACAGCGTGTTGTAGCTGCATGTTGTTACAGCGTGTTGTAGCTGCGTGTTGTAGCTGCGTGTTGTAGCTGCGTGTTGTAGCTGCGTGTTGTTGCTGCGTGTTGTAGCTGCATGTTGTTGCTGCATGTTGTAGCTGCGTGTTGTAGCTGCATGTTGTTACAGCGTGTTGTAACTGCATGTTGTAGCTGCGTGTTGTAGCTGCATGTTGTTACAGCGTGTTGTAGCTGCATGTTGTAGCTGCATGTTGTTACAGCGTGTTGTAGCTGCATGTTGTTACAGCGTGTTGTAGCTGCGTGTTGTAGCTGCGTGTTGTTACAGCGTGTTGTAGCTGCATGTTGTAGCTGCATGTTGTAGCTGCGTGTTGTAGCTGCGTGTTGTAGCTGCGTGTTGTAGCTGCGTGTTGTAGCTGCATGTTGTTGCTGCATGTTGTTACAGCGTGTTGTAGCTGCATGTTGTACAGCGTGTTGTAGCTGCATGTTGTAGCTGCATGTTGTTACAGCGTGTTGTAGCTGCATGTTGTTACAGCGTGTTGTAGCTGCATGTTGTTACAGCGTGTTGTAGCTGCATGTTGTAGCTGCATGTTGTTACAGCGTGTTGTAGCTGCATGTTGTAGCTGCATGTTGTTACAGCGTGTTGTAGCTGCGTGTTGTAGCTGGATGTTGTAGCTGCGTGTTGTAGCTGCATGTTGTAGCTGCGTGTTGTAGCTGCGTGTTGAAGCTGCATGTTGTTACAGCGTGTTGTAGCTGCGTGTTGTAGCTGCATGTTGTAGCTGCGTGTTGTAGCTGCATGTTGTAGCTGCATGTTGTTACAGCGTGTTGTAGCTGCTTGTTGTAGCTGCATGTTGTAGCTGCGTGTTGTAGCTGCGTGTTGTAGCTGCGTGTTGTTGCTGCATGTTGTAGCTGCATGTTGTAGCTGCGTGTTGTAGCTGCGTGTTGTTACAGCATGTTGTTACAGCATGTTGTAGCTGCATGTTGTAGCTGCGTGTTGTTACAGCATGTTGTAGCTGCGTGTTGTTACAGCATGTTGTAGCTGCGTGTTGTAGCTGCGTGTTGTTACAGCGTGTTGTTACAGCATGTTGTAGCTGCATGTTGTAGCTGCGTGTTGTAGCTGCATGTTGTAGCTGCATGTTGTAGCTGCGTGTTGTTACAGCATGTTGTAGCTGCGTGTTGTTACAGCATGTTGTAGCTGCGTGTTGTTACAGCGTGTTGTAGCTGCGTGTTGTAGCTGCATGTTGTTACAGCATGTTGTAGCTGCGTGTTGTTACAGCATGTTGTAGCTGCGTGTTGTTACAGCATGTTGTAGCTGCATGTTGTAGCTGCGTGTTGTAGCTGCGTGTTGTAGCTGCGTGTTGTAGCTGCGTGTTGTAGCTGCATGTTGTTACAGCGTGTTGTAGCTGCATGTTGTAGCTGCATGTTGTTACAGCGTGTTGTAGCTGCGTGTTGTAGCTGCATGTTGTAGCTGCGTGTTGTAGCTGCATGTTGTAGCTGCGTGTTGTTGCTGCGTGTTGTAGCTGCATGTTGTTACAGCGTGTTGTAGCTGCATGTTGTAGCTGCGTGTTGTTACAGCGTGTTGTAGCTGCGTGTTGTTACAGCATGTTGTAGCTGCGTGTTGTAGCTGCATGTTGTAGCTGCATGTTGTTACTGCGTGTTGTAGCTGCATGTTGTAGCTGCGTGTTGTAGCTGCATGTTGTAGCTGCGTGTTGTTGCTGCATGTTGTTGCTGCGTGTTGTAGCTGCCTGTTGTAGCTGCGTGTTGTTGCTGCGTGTTGTAGCTGCGTGTTGTAGCTGCATGTTGTAGCTGCATGTTGTTACAGCGTGTTGTAGCCGCATGTTGTAGCTGCATGTTGTTGCAGCGTGTTGTAGCTGCGTGTTGTTACTGCATGTTGTAGCTGCGTGTTGTTGCAGCATGTTGTAGCTGCGTGTTGTAGCTGCATGTTGTAGCTGCGTGTTGTAGCTGCATGTTGTAGCTGCGTGTTGTAGCTGCATGTTGTAGCTGCATGTTGTTACAGCGTGTTGTAGCTGCGTGTTGTTGCTGCGTGTTGTAGCTGCATGTTGTTACAGCGTGTTGTAGCTGCATGTTGTAGCTGCATGTTGTTACAGCGTGTTGTAGCTGCTTGTTGTAGCTGCGTGTTGTTACAGCATGTTGTAGCTGCGTGTTGTTACAGCATGTTGTAGCTGCGTGTTGTTACAGCGTGTTGTAGCTGCATGTTGTAGCTGCATGTTGTTACAGCGTGTTGTAGCTGCATGTTGTTACAGCGTGTTGTAGCTGCGTGTTGTAGCTGCTGTTGTAGCTGCATGTTGTTACAGCGTGTTGTAGCTGCATGTTGTAGCTGCGTGTTGTTGCGGCATGTTGTAGCTGCGTGTTGTTACTGCGTGTTGTAGCTGCATGTTGTTACAGCGTGTTGTAGCTGCGTGTTGTAGCTGCATGTTGTAGCTGCATGTTGTTACAGCATGTTGTAGCTGCATGTTGTAGCTGCATGTTGTAGCTGCATGTTGTAGCTGCGTGTTGTAGCTGCATGTTGTAGCTGCATGTTGTAGCTGCGTGTTGTTACAGCATGTTGTAGCTGCGTGTTGTTACAGCGTGTTGTAGCTGCATGT
This sequence comes from Pachypanchax playfairii, assembly GCA_006937955.1. Classification (NCBI taxonomy): domain Eukaryota; kingdom Metazoa; phylum Chordata; class Actinopteri; order Cyprinodontiformes; family Aplocheilidae; genus Pachypanchax; species Pachypanchax playfairii. The sequence goes on from SSNP01000071.1 coordinate 1,232,842, forward strand.
TGTTACAGCGTGTTGTAGCTGCGTGTTGTAGCTGCGTGTTGTAGCTGCGTGTTGTTGCTGCGTGTTGTAGCTGCATGTTGTAGCTGCGTGTTGTAGCTGCGTGTTGTAGCTGCGTGTTGTTGCTGCGTGTTGTAGCTGCATGTTGTTGCTGCGTGTTGTAGCTGCTTGTTGTAGCTGCATGTTGTTACAGCGTGTTGTAGCTGCATGTTGTTACAGCGTGTTGTAGCTGCGTGTTGTAGCTGCATGTTGTAGCTGCGTGTTGTAGCTGCGTGTTGTAGCTGCGTGTTGTAGCTGCATGTTGTAGCTGCGTGTTGTTACAGCGTGTTGTAACTGCATGTTGTAGCTGCATGTTGTAGCTGCATGTTGTTACAGCGTGTTGTAGCTGCATGTTGTAGCTGCATGTTGTTACAGCGTGTTGTAGCTGCATGTTGTTACAGCGTGTTGTAGCTGCGTGTTGTAGCTGCGTGTTGTAGCTGCATGTTGTAGCTGCGTGTTGTAGCTGCGTGTTGTAGCTGCATGTTGTTGCTGCATGTTGTAGCTGCGTGTTGTTACAGCGTGTTGTAGCTGCATGTTGTTACAGCGTGTTGTAGCTGCGTGTTGTAGCTGCATGTTGTAGCTGCGTGTTGTAGCTGCATGTTGTTACAGCGTGTTGTAGCTGCATGTTGTAGCTGCGTGTTGTAGCTGCATGTTGTAGCTGCGTGTTGTAGCTGCGTGTTGTAGCTGCATGTTGTTACAGCGTGTTGTAGCTGCGTGTTGTAGCTGCATGTTGTTACAGCGTGTTGTAGCTGCGTGTTGTTACTGCATGTTGTAGCTGCGTGTTGTAGCTGCATGTTGTAGCTGCATGTTGTTACAGCGTGTTGTAGCTGCGTGTTGTTGCTGCGTGTTGTAGCTGCATGTTGTTACAGCGTGTTGTAGCTGCGTGTTGTAGCTGCATGTTGTTACAGCGTGTTGTAGCTGCGTGTTGTTACAGCTTGTTGTAGCTGCGTGTTGTAGCTGCGTGTTGTAGCTGCGTGTTGTAGCTGCGTGTTGTAGCTGCATGTTGTTGCTGCATGTTGTAGCTGCGTGTTGTTACAGCCTGTTGTAGCTGCGTGTTGTAGCTGCATGTTGTAACTGCGTGTTGTAGCTGCATGTTGTTACAGCGTGTTGTAGCTGCGTGTTGTAGCTGCATGTTGTTACAGCGTGTTGTAGCTGCGTGTTGTTACAGCATGTTGTAGCTGCATGTTGTTACAGCGTGTTGTAGCTGCGTGTTGTAGCTGCGTGTTGTTGCTGCATGTTGTAGCTGCGTGTTGTTACAGCATGTTGTAGCTGCGTGTTGTAGCTGCGTGTTGTAGCTGCATGTTGTAGCTGCGTGTTGTTACAGCATGTTGTAGCTGCGTGTTGTTACAGCATGTTGTAGCTGCGTGTTGTTACAGCGTGTTGTTACAGCATGTTGTAGCTGCATGTTGTAGCTGCGTGTTGTAGCTGCGTGTTGTAGCTGCATGTTGTTACAGCGTGTTGTAGCTGCATGTTGTAGCTGCATGTTGTTACAGCATGTTGTAGCTGCATGTTGTAGCTGCGTGTTGTAGCTGCATGTTGTAGCTGCGTGTTGTTACAGCGTGTTGTAGCTGCGTGTTGTAGCTGCATGTTGTTACAGCGTGTTGTAGCTGCGTGTTGTAGCTGCGTGTTGTAGCTGCGTGTTGTAGCTGCGTGTTGTAGCTGCGTGTTGTTGCAGCGTGTTGTAGCTGCGTGTTGTTACAGCGTGTTGTAGCTGCATGTTGTAGCTGCGTGTTGTAGCTGCATGTTGTAGCTGCGTGTTGTTACAGCTTGTTGTAGCTGCGTGTTGTTACTGCATGTTGTAGCTGCGTGTTGTTGCTGCGTGTTGTTACTGCATGTTGTAGCTGCTGTTGTAGCTGCATGTTGTAGCTGCATGTTGTTGCAGCGTGTTGTAGCTGCGTGTTGTTGCTGCGTGTTGTAGCTGCGTGTTGTAGCTGCTTGTTGTTGCTGCGTGTTGTAGCTGCGTGTTGTTGCTGCATGTTGTAGCTGCATGTTGTAGCTGCGTGTTGTAGCTGCATGTTGTAGCTGCATGTTGTTGCTGCGTGTTGTAGCTGCGTGTTGTTGCTGCGTGTTGTAGCTGCATGTTGTTGCTGCGTGTTGTAGCTGCGTGTTGTAGCTGCGTGTTGTAGCTGCGTGTTGTAGCTGCGTGTTGTAGCTGTGTGTTGTAGCTGCGTGTTGTAGCTGCATGTTGTAGCTGCGTGTTGTAGCTGCATGTTGTAGCTGCATGTTGTTACAGCGTGTTGTTGCTGCGTGTTGTAGCTGCATGTTGTTACAGCGTGTTGTAGCTGCATGTTGTAGCTGCATGTTGTTACAGCGTGTTGTAGCTGCATGTTGTAGCTGCGTGTTGTAGCTGCTTGTTGTAGCTGCTTGTTGTTGCTGCGTGTTGTAGCTGCATGTTGTTGCTGCGTGTTGTAGCTGCGTGTTGTTGCTGCGTGTTGTAGCTGCATGTTGTAGCTGCATGTTGTAGCTGCGTGTTGTTACAGCATGTTGTAGCTGCGTGTTGTTACAGCATGTTGTAGCTGCATGTTGTTGCTGCGTGTTGTAGCTGCGTGTTGTAGCTGCGTGTTGTAGCTGCATGTTGTAGCTGCGTGTTGTAGCTGCGTGTTGTAGCTGCGTGTTGTAGCTGCGTGTTGTAGCTGCGTGTTGTAGCTGCCTGTTGTAGCTGCATGTTGTTACAGCGTGTTGTAACTGCGTGTTGTAGCTGCATGTTGTTGCTGCATGTTGTTACAGCGTGTTGTTGCTGCGTGTTGTAGCTGCATGTTGTAGCTGCGTGTTGTAGCTGCGTGTTGTTGCTGCGTGTTGTAGCTGCGTGTTGTTGCTGCGTGTTGTAGCTGCATGTTGTTACAGCGTGTTGTAGCTGCGTGTTGTAGCTGCATGTTGTTACAGCGTGTTGTAGCTGCATGTTGTAGCTGCGTGTTGTAGCTGCATGTTGTTGCAGCGTGTTGTAGCTGCGTGTTGTTGCTGCGTGTTGTAGCTGCGTGTTGTAGCTGCGTGTTGTAGCTGCATGTTGTTGCTGCATGTTGTAGCTGCGTGTTGTTACAGCATGTTGTAGCTGCATGTTGTTGCTGCGTGTTGTAGCTGCGTGTTGTAGCTGCGTGTTGTAGCTGCGTGTTGTTACAGCGTGTTGTAGCTGCGTGTTGTTGCTGCGTGTTGTAGCTGCCTGTTGTAGCTGCGTGTTGTTGCTGCATGTTGTAGCTGCGTGTTGTAGCTGCGTGTTGTAGCTGCGTGTTGTAGCTGCGTGTTGTAGCTGCGTGTTGTAGCTGCATGTTGTTACAGCGTGTTGTAGCTGCGTGTTGTTGCTGCGTGTTGTAGCTGCATGTTGTTGCTGCGTGTTGTAGCTGCATGTTGTAGCTGCATGTTGTTGCAGCGTGTTGTAGCTGCGTGTTGTAGCTGCATGTTGTTACAGCGTGTTGTAGCTGCGTGTTGTTACAGCGTGTTGTAGCTGCGTGTTGTTGCTGCGTGTTGTAGCTGCTTGTTGTAGCTGCGTGTTGTAGCTGCGTGTTGTAGCTGCGTGTTGTAGCTGCGTGTTGTAGCTGCGTGTTGTAGCTGCGTGTTGTAGCTGGATGTTGTAGCTGCGTGTTGTTACAGCGTGTTGTAGCTGCGTGTTGTAGCTGCATGTTGTTACAGCATGTTGTAGCTGCGTGTTGTAGCTGCATGTTGTTCCAGCGTGTTGTAGCTGCATGTTGTAGCTGCATGTTGTAGCTGCGTGTTGTAGCTGCGTGTTGTAGCTGCGTGTTGTAGCTGCGTGTTGTAGCTGCGTGTTGTAGCTGCATGTTGTTGCTGCATGTTGTAGCTGCGTGTTGTTACAGCGTGTTGTAGCTGCGTGTTGTAGCTGCATGTTGTTACAGCATGTTGTAGCTGCGTGTTGTAGCTGCATGTTGTTACAGCGTGTTGTAGCTGCATGTTGTAGCTGCGTGTTGTTGCAGCGTGTTGTTGCTGCGTGTTGTTGCTGCATGTTGTTACAGCGTGTTGTAGCTGCCTGTTGTAGCTGCATGTTGTAGCTGCGTGTTGTAGCTGCATGTTGTAGCTGCGTGTTGTAGCTGCGTGTTGTAGCTGCATGTTGTAGCTGCATGTTGTTACAGCGTGTTGTAGCTGCGTGTTGTTGCTGCGTGTTGTAGCTGNGCTTGTTGTAGCTGCGTGTTGTAGCTGCGTGTTGTAGCTGCGTGTTACAGCGTGTTGTAGCTGCGTGTTGTTGCTGCGTGTTGTAGCTGCATGTTGTTACAGCGTGTTGTAGCTGCATGTTGTAGCTGCATGTTGTTACAGCGTGTGGCGTGTTGTAGCTGCATGTTGTTGCTGCGTGTTGTAGCTGCATGTTGTAGCTGCATGTTGTTACAGCGTGTTGTAGCTGCATGTTGTTACAGCGTGTTGTAGCATGTTGTAGCTGCGTGTTGTAGCTGCATGTTGTTGCTGCGTGTTGTAGCTGCGTGTTGTAGCTGCATGTTGTTACAGCGTGTTGTAACTGCATGTTGTAGCTGCATGTTGTAGCTGCGTGTTGTAGCTGCATGTTGTAGCTGCGTGTTGTAGCTGCATGTTGTAGCTGCATGTTGTTACAGCGTGTTGTAGCGTGTTGTAGCTGCATGTTGTTACAGGTGTTGTAGCTGCATGTTGCGTGTTGTAGCTGCATGTTGTAGCTGCATGTTGTTGCTGCGTGTTGTTACAGCATGTTGTAGCTGCGTGTTGTTACAGCATGTTGTAGCTGCGTGTTGTTGCGTGTTGTAGCTGCATGTTGTAGCTGCGTGTTGTAGCTGCATGTTGTAGCTGCATGTTGTAGCTGCGTGTTGTTACAGCATGTTGTAGCTGCGTGTTGTTGCGTGTTGTAGCTGCGTGTTGTAGCTGCATGTTGTTACAGCGTGTTGTAGCTGCATGTTGTAGCTGCATGTTGTAGCTGCATGTTGTAGCTGCGTGTTGTTTTGTAGCTGCATGTTGTAGCGCGTGTTGTAGCTGCGTGTTGTAGCTGCGTGTTGTCATGTTGTTACAGCGTGTTGTAGCTGCGTGTTGTAGCTGCATGTTGTAGCGTGTTGTAGCTGCATGTTGTAGCTGCGTGTTGTAGCATGTTGTAGCTGCGTGTTGTTTTGTAGCTGCGTGTTGTAGCTGCGTGTTGTCGCTGCGTGTTGTAGCTGCATGTTGTTACAGCGTGTTGTAGCTGCATGTTGTTGCTGCGTGTTGTACATGTTGTTACAGCGTGTTGTACAGCATGTTGTAGCTGCGTGTTGTAACAGCATGTCGTGTTGTTACAGCGTGTTGATGTTGTAGCTGCATGTTGTAGCGTGTTGTTACAGCATGTTGTAGCTGCGTGTTGTAGCTGCGTGTTGTAACTTGGAGCTGCGTGTTGTAGCTGCGTGTTGTAGTTGTTACAGCATGTTGTAGCTGCAGCTGCATGTTGTAGCTGCATGTTGTTACAGCGTGTTGTAGCTGCGTGTTGTAGCTGCATGTTGTAGCTGCATGTAGCTGCATGTTGTAGCTGCGTGTAGCTGCATGTTGTAACTGCGTGTTGTAGCTGCGTGTTGTAGCTGCATGTAGTTGTAGCTGCGTGTTGTAGCTGCATGTTGTAGCTGCGTGTTGTAGCTGCATGTTGAAGCTGCATGTGCGTGTTGTAGCTGCATGTTGTAGCTGCGCATGTTGTAGCTGCATGTTGTAGCTGCGTGTTGTAGCTGCGTGTTGAAGCTGCATGTTGTTACAGCGTGTTGTAGCTGCATGTTGTAGCTGCATGTTGTAGCTGCATGTTGTTACAGCGAGCATGTTGTAGCTGCGTGTTGTAGCTGCATGTTGTAGCTGCGTGTTGTAGCTGCGTGTGTTGTAGCTGCATGTTGTAGCTGCGTGTTGTGCTGCATGTTGTAGCTGCATGTTGTTACAGCGTGTTGTGCTGCATGTTGTAGCTGCATGTTGTAGCTGCGTGTTGGTAGCTGCATGTTGTGTTGTTACAGCGTAGCTGCATGTTGTAGCTGCATGTTGTTACAGTTGTTACAGCGTGTTGTAGCTGCATGTTGTGTTGTAGCTGCATGTTGTAGCTGCGTGTTGTAGCTGCATGTTGTAGCTGCATGTTGTTACAGCGTGTTGTAGCTGCATGTTAGCTGCGTGTTGTAGCTGCATGTTGTAGCTGCATGTTGTAGCTGCATGTTGTTACAGCATGTTGTAGCTGTAGCTGCGTGTTGTAGCTGCATGTTGTAGCTGCGTGTTGTAGCTGCATGTTGTAGTGTTGTAGCTGCGTGTTCGTGTTGTTGCTGCGTGTTGTAGCTGCATGTTGTTACAACAGCGTGTTGTAGCTGCATGTTGTAGCTGCATGTTGTAGGTAGCTGCATGTTGTAGCTGCGTGTTGTAGCTGCGTGTTGTAGCTGCATGTTGTTGCTGCATGTTGTAGCTGCATGTTAGCTGCATGTTGTTACAGCGTGTTGTAGTAGCTGCATGTTGTAGCTGCGTGTTGTAGCTGCGTGTTGTTGTAGCTGCGTGTTGTAGCTGCATGTTGTAGCTGCATGTTGTTACAGCGTGTTGTAGCTGCATGTTGTAGCTGCGTGTTGTAGCTGCGTGTTGTAGCTGCATGTTGTAGCTGCATGTTGTAAGCGTGTTGTAGCTGCATGTTGTTACAGCGTGTTGTAGCTGCATGTTGTTACAGCGTGTTGTACAGCATGTTGTAGCTGCGTGTTGTGTAACAGCGTGTTGTAGCTGCGTGTTGTAGCTGCGTGTGCGTGTTGTAGCTGCGTGTTGTTGCTGCGTGTTGTAGCTGCATGTTGTTACTGTAGCTGCATGTTGTTACAGCATGTTGTAGCAGCGTGTTGTAGCTGCATGTTGTAGCTGCATGTTGTTACAGCGTGTTGTAGCTGCGTGTTGTAGCTGTTGTAACTGCATGTTGTAGCTGCTACAGCGTGTTGTAGCTGCGTGTTGTAGCTGCATGTTGTAGCTGTTGTTACAGCGTGTTGTAGCTGCATGTTTTGTAGCTGCGTGTTGTAGCTGCGCGTGTTGTAGCTGCGTGTTGTAGCTGCGTGTTGTAGCTGCGTGTTGTAGCTGCGTGTTGTAGCTGCTGTTGTTGCTGCATGTTGTAGCTGCGTGTTGTTACAGCGTGTTGTAGCTGCATGTTGTTACAGCGTGTTGTAGCTGCATGTTGTTACAGCGTGTTGTAGCTGCGTGTTGTAGCTGCGTGTTGTAACTGCATGTTGTAGCTGCATGTTGTAGCTGCGTGTTGTAGCTGCAGCATGTTGTAGCTGCGTGTTGTAGCTGCATGTAGCTGCGTGTTGTAGCTGCATGTTGTTGTTGTAGCTGCATGTTGTAGCTGCGTGTTGTAGCTGCGTGTTGTAGCTGCCTGTTGTAGCTGCGTGTTGTAGCTGCATGTTGTAGCTGCATGTTGTTACAGGCATGTTGTAGCTGCGTGTTGTAGCGGCATGTTGTAGCTGCGTGTTGTAGCTGCATGTTGTAGCTGCGTGTTGTAGCTGCGTGTTGAAGCTGCATGTTGTTACAGCGTGTTTGCATGTTGTAGCTGCGTTAGCTGCATGTTGTAGCTGCGTGTTGTAGCTGCATGTTGTAGCTGCATGTTGTTACAGCGTGTTGTAGCTGCATGTTGTAGCTGCGTGTTGTAGCTGCATGTTGTTACAGCGTGTTGCTGCGTGTTGTAGCTGCATGTTGTAGCTGCGTGTTGTAGCTGCGTGTTGTAGCTGCGTGTTGTAGCTGCATGTTGTAGCTGCGTGTTGTAGCTGCGTGTTGTAGCTGCGTGTTGTAGCTGCATGTTGTGTAGCTGCATGTTGTAGCTGATGTTGTAGCTGCATGTTGTTGTAGCTGCGTGTTGTAGCTGCATGTTGTAACTGCGTGTTGTAGCTGCATGTTGTAGCGCATGTTGTAGCTGCATGTTGTTACAGCGTGTTGTAGCTGCAAGCTGCGTGTTGTAGCTGCATGTTGTTGCTGCGCATGTTGTAGCTGCATGTTGTAGCTGCATGTTGTTACAGCGTGTTGTAGCTGCATGTTGTAGCTGCGTGTTGTACGTGTTGTAGCTGCATGTTGTTACAGCATGTTGTAGCTGTGTTGTAGCTGCATGTTGTTACAGCGTGTTGTAGGCGTGTTGTTACAGCGTGTTGTAACTGCATGTTGTAGCTGCATGTTGTAGCTTGTTACAGCGTGTTGTAGCCGTGTTGTAGCTGCATGTTGTTACAGCGTTACAGCATGTTGTAGTGTTGTAGCTGCGTGTTGTAGCTGCATGTTGTAGCAGCGTGTTGTAGCTGCATGTTGTAGCTGCATGTTGTTACAGCGTGTTGTAGCTGCATTTGTTACAGCGTGTTGTAGTGTTGTAGCTGCGTGTTGTTACAGCGTGTTGTAACTGCATGTTGTAGCTGCTTGTAGCTGCATGTTGTAGCTGCTGCATGTTGTAGCTGCTGTAGCTGCATGTTGTTACAGCGTGTTGTAGCTGCATGTTAGCTGCGTGTTGTAGCTGCAAGTGTTGTAGCTGCATGTTGTAGCTGCGTGTTGTAGCTGCATGTTGTAGCTGCGTGTTGTAGCTGCATGTTGTTGCTGCATGTTGTAGTTGTTACAGCGTGTTGTAACTGCATGTTGTAGCTGCAGCATGTTGTAGCTGCATGTTGTAGCTGCGTGTTGTAGCTGCGTGTTGTAGCTGCATGTTGTAAGCTGCCTGTTGTTGCTGCGTGTTGTAGCTGGCTGCGTGTTGTAGCTGCATGTTGTAGCTGCGTGTTGTAACTGCATGTTGTAGCTGCATGTTGTAGCTGCATGTTGTTACAGCGTGTTGCATGTTGTAGCAGCGTGTTGTAGCTGCATGTTGTAGCTGCATTGTTACAGCGTGTTGTAGCTGCATGTTGTTTGTAACTGCATGTTGTAGCTGCATGTTGTAGCTGCGTTGTAGCTGCGTGTTGTAGCTGCATGTTGTAGCTGCAGCGTGTTGTAGCGGCGTGTTGTAGCTGCGTGTTGTAGCTGCATGTTGTTGCAGGTTGTAGCTGCATGTTGTTGCATGTTGTTGCTGCGTGTTGTAGCTGCGTGTTGTAGCTGCATGTTGTTACAGCGTGTTGTAACTGGTGTTGTAGCTGCATGTTGTTTGTTGTAGCTGCGTGTTGTAGCTGCGTGTTGTTACAGCGTTGTTGCTGCGTGTTGTAGCTGCATGTTGTAGCTGTGTTGTAGCTGCATGTTGTAGCTGCGTGTTGTAGCTGCATGTTGTAGCTGCATGTTGTTACAGCGTGTTGTAGCTGCATGTTGTAGCTGCGCATGTTGTAGCTGCATGTTGTAGCGCTGCATGTTGTAGCTGCGTGTTGTAGCTGCATGTTGTAGCTGCGTGTTGTATGTAGCTGCATGTTGTTACAGCGTGTTGTAGCTGCATGTTGTTCCAGCGTGTTGTAGCTGCATGTTGTTACAGCGTGTTGTAGCTGCGTGTTGTAGCTGCATGTTGTAGCTGCGTGTTGTAGCTGCATGTTGTGCTGCGTGTTGTAGCTGCATGTTGTTACAGCGTGTTGTAGCTGCATGTTGTAGCTGCATGTTGTTACAGCGTGTTGTAGCTGCATGTTGTTACAGCGTGTTGTAGCTCTGCGTGTTGCTGCGTGTTGTAGCTGCGTGTTGTTGTTACAGCATGTTGTAGCTGCGTGTTGTACCTGCATGTTGTAGCTGCATGTTGTTACAGCGTGTTGTAGCTGCATGTTGTAGCTGCGTGTTGTAGCTGCAGTGTTGTAGCTGCATGTTGTAGCTGCATGTTGTTACAGCGTGTTGTAGCTGCATGTTGTAACAGCGTGTCATGTTGTAGCTGCGTGTTGTTACAGCGTGTTGTAACTGCATGTTGTAGCTGCATGTTGTAGCTGCATGTTGTTACTAGCTGCAAGTTGTAGCTGCGTGTTGTAGCTGCATGTCATGTTGTAGCTGCATGTTGTAGCTGCATGTTGTAGCTGCGTGTTGTTACAGCGTGTTGTAAACAGCGTGTTGTAGCTGCATTTGTAGCTGCATGTTGTAGCTGCGTGTTTGTTGTAGCTGCGTGTTTGTAGCTGCGTGTTGTAGCTGCATGTTGTAGCTGCGTGTTGTAGCTGCGTGTTGAAGCTGCATGTTGTTACAGCGTGTTGTAGCTGCATGTTGTAGCTGCTGTTGTTACAGCATGTTAGCTGCATGTTGTAGCTGCGTGTTGTAGCTGCGTGTTGTAGCTGCGTGTTGTAGCTGCATGTTGTAGCTGCGTGTTGTAGCTGCATGTTGTAGCTGCATGTTGTTACAGCGTGTTGTAGCTGCGTGTTGTTGCTGCGTGTTGTAGCTTGTTACAGCGTGTTGTAGCTGCGTGTTGTAGCTGCATGTTGTAGCTGCGTGTTGTAGCTGCATTTGTTACAGCATGTTGTAGCTGCATGTTGTAGCTGCATGTTGTTACAGCGTGTTGTAGCTGCATGTTGTTACAGCGTGTTGTAGCTGCATGTTGTAACTGCATGTTGTAGCTGCATGTTGTTACAGCGTGTTGTGTTACAGCGTGTTGTAGCTGCGTGTTGTAGCTGCATGTTGTAGCTGCGTGTTGTAGCTGCATGTTGTAGCTGCATGTTGTTACAGCGTGTTGTTTGTAGCTGCGTGTTGTAGCTGCATGTTGTTGCAGCATGTTGTAGCTGCGTGTTGTTACAGCATGTTGTAGCTGCATGTTGTATGTTGTTACAGCGTGTTGTAGCTGCATGCAGCGTGTTGTAGCTGCATGTTGTTACAGCGTGTTGTAGCTGTAGCTGCGTGTTGTAGCTGCATGTTGTAGCTGCGTGTGCGTGTTGTAGCTGCGTGTTGAAGCTGCATGTTGTTACAGCGTGTTGTAGCTGCATGTTGTAGCTGCATGTTGTTACAGCTGCATGTTGTTACAGCGTGTTGTAGCTGCATGTTGTAGCTGCGTGTTGTAGCTGCATGTTGTAGCTGCATGTGTAGCTGCGTGTTGTAGCTGCATGTTGTAGCTGCGTGTTGTAGCTGCGTGTAGCTGCATGTTGTAGCTGCGTGTTGTAGCTGCATGTTGTAGCTGCATGTTGGCGTGTTGTAGCTGCGTGTTGTAGCTGCGTGTTGTAACAGCGTGTTGTAACTGCATGTTGTAGCTGCATGTTGTAGCTGCATGTTGTTACAGCGTGTTGTATTGTAGCTGCGTGTTGAAGCTGCATGTTGTTACAGCGTGTTGTCAGCGTGTTGTAGCTGCATGTTGTAGCTGCATGTTGTAGCTGCATGTTGTTACAGCGTGTTGGCATGTTGTAGCTGCGTGTTGTAGCTGCATGTTGTAGCTGCGTGTTGTAGCTGCATGTTGTAGCTGCATGTTGTTACAGCGTGTTGTAGCTGCGTGTTGTTGCTGCGTGTTGTAGCTGCATGTTGTTACAGCGTGTTGTAGCTGCGTGTTGTAGCTGCGTGTTGTTACAGCGTGTTGTAACTGCATGTTGTAGCTGATGTTGTAGCTGCATGTTGTTACAGCATGTTGTAGCTGCGTGTTGTAGCTGCGTGTTGTAGCTGCGTGTTGTAGCAGCATGTTGTAGCGTTGTAGCTGCATGTTGTAACAGCGTGTTGTAGCTGCATGTTTGTTGTAGCTGCATGTTGTAGCTGCGTGTTGTAGCTGGTTACAGCGTGTTGTAGCTGCATGTTGTAGCTGCATGTTGTTACAGCGTGTTGTAGCTGCATGTTGTTACAGCGTGTTGTAGCTGCGTGTTGTAGCTGCATTTGTAGCTGCATGTTGTAGCTGCATGTTGTGTAGCTGCATGTTGTAGCTGCGTGTTGTAGCTGCATGTTGTAGCTGCGCATGTTGTAGCTGCATGTTGTAGCTGGCATGTTGTAGCTGCATGTTGTTACAGCGTGTTGTAGTTGAAGCTGCATGTTGTTACAGCGTGTTGTCATGTTGTAGCGGCGTGTTGTAGCTGCATGTTGTAGCTGCGTGTTGTAGCTGCATGTTGAAGCTGCATGTTGTTACAGCGTGTTGTGCGTGTTGTTGCTGCACAGCGTGTTGTATTGTAGCTGCGTGTTGTAGCTGCATGTTGTAGCTGCGTGTTGTAGCTGCGTGTTGTAGCTGCGTGTTGTAGCTGCGTGTTGTAGCTGCATGTTGTAGCTGCGTTGTAGCAGCGTGTTGTAGCTGCGTGTTGTTACAGCGTGTTGTAACTGCATGTTGTAGCTGCATGTTGTAGCTGTGTTGTTACAGCGTGTTTTGTAGCTGCGTGTTGTTACTGTTGTAACTGCATGTTGTAGCTGCATGTTGTAGCTGCATGTTGTTACAGCGTGTTGTAGCTGCATGTTGTTGCTGCGTGTTGTAGCTGCATGTTGTTGTAGCTGCCTGTTGTAGCTGCGTGTTGTAGCTGCGTGTTGTAGCTGCATGTTGTAGCTGCGTGTTGTAGCTGCATGTTGTAGCTGCGTGTTGTAGCTGCGTGTTGAAGCTGCATGTTGTTACAGCGTGTTGTAGCTGCATGTTGTAGCTGCGTGTTGTAGCTGCATGTTGTAGCTGCGTGTTGTAGCTGCGTGTTGTAGCTGCATGTTGTATGTTACAGCGTGTTGTAGCTGCATGTTGTTACAGCGTGTTGTAGCTGCGTGTTGTAGCTGCATGTTGTAGCTGCATGTTGTAGCTGCATGTTGTAGCTGCGTGTTGTAGCTGCGTGTTGTAGCTGCATGTTGTTACAGCGTGTTGTAGCTGCATGTTGTAACAGCGTGTTGTAGCTGCGTGTTGTACGTGTTGTAGCGGCGTGTTGTAGCTGCATGTTGTAGCTGCATGTTGTTACAGCGTGTTGTAGCTGCGTGTTGTTGCTGCGTGTTGTAGCTGCATGTTGTTACAGCGTGTTGTAGCTGCATGTTGTAGCTGCATGTTGTTACAGCATGTTGTAGGTAGCTGCATGTTGTTACAGGTTGTAGCTGCATGTTGTAGCTGCATGTTGTTACAGCGTGTTGTAGCTGCGTGCTGCGTGTTGTAGCTGCATGTTGTTACAGATGTTGTAGCTGCGTGTTGTAGCTGCGTGTTGAAGCTGCATGTTGTTACAGCGTGTTTGTTGTTACAGCGTGTTGTAACATGTTGTTACAGCATGTTGTAGCTTGTAGCTGCATGTTGTAGCTGCATGTTGTAAGCTGCGTGTTGTAGCTGCGTGTTGTAGCTGCATGTTGTTGCTGCAGTTGTTACAGCATGTTTACAGCGTGTTGTAGCTGCATGTTGTAGCTGCATGTTGTTACAGCGTGTTGTAGCTGCATGTGCATGTTGTAGCTGCGTGTTGTAGCTGCGTGTTGTAGCTGCGTGTTGTAGCTGCGTGTTGTAGCTGCATGTTGTAGCTGCATGTTGTTGCTGCATGTTGTACGTGTTGTTACAGCTGTTGTAGCTGCATGTTGTAGCCGCGTGTTGTAGCTGCTGTAGCTGCGTGTTGTAGCTGCATGTTGTAGCTGCGTGTTGTAGCTGCGTGTTGTAGCTGCATGTTGTAGCTGCGTGTTGTAGCTGCATGTTGTAGCTGCAGTTGTTACAGCGTGTTTGTAGCTGCGTGTTGTTACAGCGTGTTGTAACTGCATGTTGTAGCTGCATGTTGTAGCTGCATGTTGTTTGTAGCTGCATGTTGTAGCTGCGTGTTGTAGCTGCGTGTTGTAGCTGCGTGTTGTAGCTGCATGTTGTTACAGCATGTTGTAGCTGCGTGTTGTAGCTGCTGTAGCTGCATGTTGTAGCTGCGTGTTGTAGCTGCGTGTTGTAGCTGCGTGTTGTAGCTGCGTGTTGTAGCTGCGTGTTAGCTGCATGTTGTTGCTGCATGTTGTATTGTAGCTGCATGTTGTAGCTGCGTGTTTGTTGTTACAGCGTGTTGTAGCTGCGTGTTGTTGCTGCGTGTTGTAGCTGCATGTTGTTACAGCGTGTTGTATTGTTACAGCGTGTTGTAGCTGCGTGTTGTAGCTGCATGTTGTAGCTGCGTGTTGTAGCTGCATGTTGTAGCTGCATGTTGTTACAGCGTGTTGTAGCTGCTGTTACAGCATGTTGTAGCTGCATGTTGTTACAGCGTGTTGTAGCTGCGTGTTGTAGCTGCAGCTGCATGTTGTAGCTGCATTGTTACAGCGTGTTGTAGCTGCATGTTGTTACAGCGTGTTGTAGCTGCGTGTTGTAGCTGCATGTTGTAGCTGCGTGTTGTAGCTGCATGTTGTAGCTGCGTAGCTGCATGTTGTAGCTGCATGTTGTTACAGCGTGTTGTAGCGCATGTTGTAGCTGCGTGTTGTAGCTGCATGTTGTAGCTGCATGTTGTTACAGCGTGCTGCGTGTTGAAGCTGCATGTTGTTGTGTTGTAGCTGCATGTTGTAGCTGCGTGTTGTCGTGTTGTAGCTGCATGTTGTTGCTGCATGTTGTAGCTGCATGTTGTTACGTAGCTGCATGTTGTAGCTGCATGTTGTTACAGCGTGTTGTAGTGTAGCTGCGTGTGGTAGCTGCATGTTGTAGCTGCATGTTGTTACAGCATGCGTGTTGTAGCTGCGGCATGTTGTTGCTGCGTGTTGTAGCTGCATGTTGTTGCATGTTGTAGCTGCATGTTGTTGTAGCTGCGTGTTGTAGTGTTGTAGCTGCGTGTTGTAGCTGCATGTTGTAGCTGCGTGTTGTAGCTGCATGTTGTAGCTGCGTGTTGTAGCTGCATGTTGAAGCTGCATGTTGTTACGCATGTTGTAGCTGCGTGTTGTAGTTGTAGCTGCATGTTGTTAGCATGTTGTAGCTGCGTGTTGTAGCTGCATGTTGTAGCTGCGTGTTGTAGCTGCATGTTGTAGCTGCGTGTTGTAGCTGCGTGTTGTTGCTGCATGTTGTAGCTGCATGTTGTAGCTGCGTGTTGTAGCTGCATGTTGTAGCTGCATGTTGTTACAGTTGTAGCTGCATTGTTGTAGCTGCATGTTGTAGCTGGCGTGTTGTAGCTGCATGTTGTAGCTGCGTGTTGTAGCTGCATGTTGTAGCTGCATGTTGTTACAGCGTGTTGTAGCTGCATGTTGTAGCTGCGTGTTGTATGTTGTAGCTGCGTGGTTACAGCGTGTTGTGTTGTAGCTGCATGTTGTTACAGCGTGTTGTAGCTGCGTGTTGTAGCTGCGTGTTGTAGCTGCATGTTGTTACAGGTTGTAGCTGCGTGTTGTTGTTACAGCGTGTTGTAACTGTTGTTACAGCGTGTTGTAGCTGCATGTTGTAGCTGCATGTTGTTACAGCAGTAGCTGCGTGTTGTAGCTGCGTGTTGTAGCTGCGCGTGTTGTAGCTGCGTGTTGTTACAGCGTGTTGTAGCTGCATGTTGTAGCTGCGTGTTGTAGCTGCGTGTTGTAGCTGCGTGTTGTAGCTGCATGTTGTAGCTGCATGTTGTTACAGCGTGTTGTAGCTGCATGTTGTAGCTGCATGTTGTTACAGCGTGTTGTAGCTGCATGTTGTTACAGCGTGTTGTAGCTGCATGTTGTTACAGCAGCTGCGTGTTGTAGCTGCATGTTGGTAGCTGCATGTTGTAGCTGCGTGTTGTAGCTGCATGTTGTAGCTGCATGTCTGCATGTTGTTGCTGCGTGTTGTAGCTGCGTTGTAGCTGCATGTTGTAGCTGCATGTTGTTACAGCGTGTTGTAGCTGCATGTTGTAGCTGCATGTTGAAGCTGCATGTTGTTACAGCGTGTTGTAGCTGCATGTTGTAGCTGCGTGTTGGCGTGTTGTAGCTGCAGCGTGTTGTAGCTGCATGTTGTAGCTGCGTGTTGTAGTGTTGTAGCTGCATGTTGTAGCGTGTTGTTACAGCATGTTGTTTGTAGCTGCGTGTTGTATTGTAGCTGCGTGTTGTAGCTGCGTGTTGTAGCTGCATGTTGTTACAGCGTGTTGTAGCTGCATGTTGTAGCGGCGTGTTGTAGCTGCATGTTGTAGCTGCGTGTTGTAGCTGCGTGTTGTAGCAGCATGTTGTAGCTGCGTGTTGTAGCTGCGTGTTGTAGCTGCTTGTAGCTGCATGTTGTAGCTGCGTGTTGTAGTGTTGTAGCTGCGTGTTGTAGCTGCATGTTGTTGCTGCATGTTGTAGCTGGTGTTGTTACAGCATGTTGTAGCTGCATGTTGTAGCTGTGTTGTAGCTGCATGTTGTAGCTGCGTGTTGTAGCTGCATGTTGTAGCTGCATGTTGTTACAGCGTGTTGTAACTGCATGTTGTTGTAGCTGCGTGTTGTTACAGCATGTTGTAGCTGCATGTTGTAGCTGCATGTTGTAGCTGCGTGTTGTAGCTGCATGTTGTAGCTGTGTTGTAGCTGCGTGTTGAATTGTAGCTGCATGTTGTAGCTGCGTTTGTTACAGCGTGTTGTAGCTGCGTGTTGTTGCTGCGTGTTGTAGCTGCATGTTGTTACAGCGTGTTGTAGCTGCATGTTGTAGCTGCGTGTTGTTACAGCGTGTGTAGCCGCGTGTTGTAGCATGTTGTTACAGCGTGTTGTAGCTGCGTGTTGTAGCTGCATGTTGTTACAGCATATGTTGTAGCTGCATGTTGTTACAGCGTGTTGTAGCGCGTGTTGTAGCTGCGTGTTGTAGCTGCATGTTGTAGCTGCGTGTTGTAACAGCATGTTGTAGCTGCATGTTGTAGCTGCGTGTTGTAGCTGCGTGTTGTATGCATGTTGTTACAGCGTGTTGCTGCATGTTGTAGCTGCATGTTGTTACAGCGTGTTGTAGCTGCGTGTTGTAGCTGCGTGTTGTAGCTGCATGTTGTTACAGCGTGTTGTAGCTGCATGTTGTAGCTGCGTGTTGTAGGCATGTTGTAGCAGCGTGTTGTAGCTGCATGTTGTATGTAGCTGCGTGTTGTATTGTAGCTGCGTGTTGTAGCTGAGTGTTGTAGCTGCATGTTGTAGCTGCGTGTAGCTGCATGTTGTAGCTGCGCTGCAGGTTGTAGCTGCATGTTGTAGCTGCGTGTTGTAGCTGCGTGTTGAAGCTGCATGTTGTTACAGCGTGTTGTAGCTGCGTGTTGTAGCTGCGTGTTGTAGCTGCATGTTGTTACAGCGTGTTGTAGCTGCGTGTTGTAGCTGCATGTTGTAGCTGCGTGTTGTAGCTGCATGTTGTAGCTGCGTGTTGTAGCTGCGTGTTGAAGCTGCATGTTGTTACAGCGTGTTGTAGCTGTAGCTGCATGTTGTTACAGCGTGTTGTAGCTGCATGTTGTAGCTGCGTGTTGTAGCTGCATGTTGTAGCTGCGTGTTGTAGCTGCGTGTTGTAGCTGCGTGTTGTAGCTGCGTGTTGCATGTTGTAGCTGCGTAGCAGCATGTTGTAGCTGCGTGTTGTAGCTGCATGTTGTTACAGCGTGTTGTAGCTGCATGTTGTTACTGCGTGTTGTAGCTGCATGTTGTTACAGCGTGCTGCGTGTTGTAGCTGCATGTTGTAGCTGCGTGTTGTAGCTGCAGCGTGTTGTAGCTGCGTGTTGTAGCTGCGTGTTCTGCATGTTGTTACAGCGTGTTGTACCTGCGTGTTGTAGCTGCATGTTGTAGCTGCGTGTTGTAGCTGTTGTAGCTGCGTGTTGTAGCTGCGTGTTGTAGCTGCGTGTTGTAGCTGCGTGTTGAAGCTGCATGTTGTTACAGCGTGTTGTAGCTGCATGTTGTAGCTGCATGTGCATGTTGTAGCTGCGTGTTGTTACAGCATGTTGTAAGCTGCGTGTTGTTACAGCGTGTTGTAGCTGCATGTTGTAGCTGCGTGTTGTAGCTGCATGTTGTAGCTGCGTGTTGTAGCTGCGTGTTGTAGCTGCGTGTTGTAGCTGCATGTTGTAGCTGCGTGTTGTTGCTGCGTGTTGTAGCTGCGTGTTGTAGCTGCGTGTCATGTTGTAGCTGCGGCGTGTTGTAGCTGCGTGTTGTTGCTGCATGTTGTAGGCTGCATGTTGAAGCTGCATGTTGTTACAGCGTGTTGTAGTTGTAGCTGCATGTTGTAGCTGCATGTTGTAGCTGCGTGTTTGTAGCTGCGTGTTGTAGCTGCATGTTGTAGCTGATGTTGTAGCTGCATGTTGTTACAGCGTGTTGTAGCAGCGTGTTGTAGCTGCATGTTGTTGCTGCATGTTGTAGCTGCGTGTTGTTACAGCATGTTGTAGCTGCATGTTGTAGCTGCGTGTTGTAGCTGCATGTTGTAGCTGCATGTTGTAGCTGCATGTTGTTACAGCGTGTTGTAGCTGCATGTTGTTGTAGCTGCATGTTGTAGCTGCATGTTGTAGCTGCGTGTTGTAGCTGCATGTTGTAGCTGCGTGTTGTGTTGTAGCGGCATGTTGTAGCTGTTGTAGCTGCATGTTGTTACAGCGTGTTGTAGCTGCAGCGTGTTGTAGCTGCATGTTGTTACAGCGTGTTGTAGCTGCGTGTTGTAGCTGCATGTTGTAGCTGCATGTTGTAGCTGCATGTTGTAGCTGCGTGTTGTACAGCATGTTGTAGCTGCATGTTGTGTTGTTACAGCGTGTTCATGTTGTTACAGCGTGTTGTAGCTGGCGTGTTGTAGCTGCGTGTTGTAGTGTTGTTACAGCATGTTGTAGCTGCGCATGTTGTAGCTGCGTGTTGTAGCTGCATGTTGTTACAGCATGTTGTAGCTGCATGTTGTAGCTGCGTGTTGTAGCTGCATGTTGTAGCTGCATGTTGTAGCTGCGTGTTGTTACAGCATGTTGTAGCTGCGTGTTGTTACAGCATGTTGTAGCTGCGTGTTGTAGCTGCGTGTTGTTACAGCGTGTTGTAACTGCATGTTGTAGCTGCATGTTGTAGCTGCATGTTGTTACAGCGTGTTGTAGCTGCATGTTGTAGCTGCGTGTTGTAGCTGCATGTTGTAGCTGCATGTTGTTACAGCGTGTTGTAGCTGCATGTTGTAGCTGCGTGTTGTAGCTGCATGTTGTAGCTGCATGTTGTAGCTGCTGTTGTAGCTGCTTGTTGTAGCTGCGTGTTGTAGCTGCGTGTTGTAGCTGCGTGTTGTAGCTGCGTGTTGTAGCTGCATGTTGTTGCTGCATGTTGTAGCTGTAGCTGCATGTTGTTACAGCGTGTTGTAGCTGCGTGTTGTAGCTGCATGTTGTTACAGCATGTTGTAGCTGCGTGTTGTAGCTGCATGTTGTTACAGCGTGTTGTAGCTGCATAGCTGCGTGTTGTAGCTGCGTGTTGTAGCTGCGTGTTGAAGCTGCATGTTGTTACAGCATGTTGTAGCTGCATGTTGTAGCTGCGTGTTGTAGCTGCATGTTTTGTTGCTGCATGTTGTAGCTGCGTGTTGTTACAGCATGTTGTAGCTGCATGTTGTAGCTGCGTGTTGTAGCTGCGTGTTGTAGCTGCGTGTTGTAGCTGCATGTTGTTGCTGCATGTTGTAGCTGCGTTGTTACAGCGTGTTGTAGCTGCGTGTTGTTGCTGCGTGTTGTAGCTGCATGTTGTTACAGCGTGTTGTAGCTGCATGTTGTAGCTGCATGTTGTTACAGCGTGTTGTAGCTGCATGTTGTTACAGCGTGTTGTAGCTGCATGTTGTTACAGCGTGTTGTAGCTGTGTTGTAGCTGCGTGTTGTAGCTGCATGTTGTTACTGCATGTTGTAGCTGCGTGTTGTTGCAGCATGTTGTAGCTGCATGTTGTAGCTGCGTGTTGTAGCTACAGCGTGTTGTAGCTGCATGTTGTAGCTGCATGCGGCATGTTGTAGCTGCGTGTTGTTACAGCGTGTTGTAGCTGCATGTTGTAGCGGCGTGTTGTAGCTGCATGTTGTTACAGCATGTTGCGTGTTGTAGCTGCATGTTGTTACAGCGTGTTGTAGCTGCATGTTGTTACAGCGTGTTGTAGCTGCGTGTTGTAGCTGCATGTTGTAGCTGCGTGTTGTAGCGGCATTGTTGTAGCTGCGTGTTGTTACAGCATGTTGTAGGCGTGTTGTAGCTGCATGTTGTTACAGCATGTTGTAGCTGCGTGTTGTAGCTGCATGTTGTTACAGCGTGTTGTAGCTGCGTGTTGTTACAGCATGTTGTAGCGTGTTGTAGCTGCGTCATGTTGTAGCTGCAGGTTGTAGCTGCGTGTTGTAGCTGCGTGTTGTAGCTGCATGTTGTTACAGCATGTTGTAGCTGCGTGTTGTTACAGCATGTTGTAGGTAGCTGCATGTTGTTACAGCTGCATGTTGTTACAGCGTGTTGTGCTGCATGTTGTTACAGCGTGTTGTAGCTGCGTGTTGTAGCTGCATGTTGTTACTGCGTGTTGTAGCTGCGTGTTGTTGCTGCATGTTGTAGCTGCATGTTGTAGCTGCGTGTTGTAGCTGCGTGTTGTAGCTGCGTGTTGTAGCTGCATGTTGTAGCTGCATGTTGTTACAGCGTGTTGTGTTGTAGCTGCGTGTTGTAGCTGCATGTTGTTGCTGCATGTTGTAGCTGCGTGTTGTAGCTGCATGTTGTAGCTGCATGTTGTAGCTGCGTGTTGTAGCTGCGTGTTGTAGCTGCGTGTTGTAGCTGCGTGTTGTAGCTGCGTGTTGAAGCTGCATGTTGTTACAGCGTGTTGTAGCTGCATGTTGTAGCTGCGTGTTGTAGCTGCGTGTTGTAGCTGCGTGTTGTAGCTGCGTGTTGTAGCTGCATGTTGTTACAGCGTGTTGTAGCTGCATGTTGTAGCTGCATGTTGTTACAGCGTGTTGTAGCTGCATGTTGTTACAGCGTGTTGTAGCTGCGTGTTGTAGCTGCATGTTGTAGCTGCGTGTTGTAGCTGCATGTTGTAGCTGCATGTTGTAGCTGCGTGTTGTAGCTGCATGTTGTAGCTGCATGTTGTAGCTGCGTGTTGTAGCTGCATGTTGTAGCTGCGTGTTGTAGCTGCGTGTTGTAGCTGCGTGTTGTTACAGCGTGTTGTAGCTGCGTGTTGTTGCAGCGTGTTGTAGCTGCATGTTGTTACAGCATGTTGTAGCTGCATGTTGTAGCTGCGTAACTGCGTGTTGTAGCTGCGTGTTGTTGCTGCATGTTGTAGCTGCATGTTGTTACAGCATGTTGTAGCTGCATGTTGTAGCTGCATGTTGTTACAGCATGCGGCGTGTTGTAGCTGCGTAACTGCATGTTGTAGCTGCATGTTGTTACAGCGTGTTGTAGCTGCATGTTGTTACAGCGTGTTGTAGCTGCATGTTGTTACAGCGTGTTGTAGCTGCGTGTTGTAGCTGCATGTTGTTACAGCGTGTTGTAGCTGCGTGTTGTTACAGCATGTTGTAGTTGTTACAGCATGTTGTAGCTTCAGCATGTTGTAGCTGCATGTTGTAGCTGCTGTAGCTGCGTGTTGTAGCTGCCTGTTGTTGTTGTTACAGCGTGTTGTAGCTGCATGTTGTTACAGCCATGTTGTAACAGCGTGTTGTAGCTGCATGTTGTGTTGAAGCTGCATGTTGTTACAGCGTGTTGTAGCTGCATGTTGTAGCGGCGTGTTGTAGCTGCATGTTGTAGCTGCATGTTGTTACAGCGTGTTGTAGCAGCTGCATGTTGTTACAGCATGTTGTAGCTGCGTGTTGTAGCTGCATGTTGTTACAGCGTGTTGTAGCTGCATGTTCTGCGTGTTGTACCTGCATGTTGAGCATGTTGTAGCTGCGTGTTGGTAGCTGCGTGTTGTAGCTGCGTGTTGTTACAGCATGTTGCTGCATGTTGTTGCAGCATGTTGTAGCTGCGTGTTGTTGCTGCATGTTGTAGCTGCATGTTGTAGCTGCATGTTGTAGCTGCGTGTTGTAGCTGCGTGTTGTAGCAGCATGTTGTAGCAGCGTGTTGTTACAGCATGTTGTAGCTGCATGTTGTAGCTGCGTGTTGTTACAGCATGTTGTAGCTGCATGTTGTTACAGCATGTTGTAGCTGCGTGTTGAGCTGCATGTTGTTACAGCATATGTTGTAGCTGCATGTTGTAGCAGCATGTTGTAGCTGCGTGTTGTAGCTGCATGTTGTAGCTGCGTGTTGTAGCTGCATGTTGTAGCTGCGTGTTGTAGCTGCGTGTTGTAGCTGCATGTTGGCATGTTGTAGCTGCGTGTTGTAGCTGCATGTTGTTACAGCATGTTGTAGCTGCATGTTGTAGCTGCGTGTTGTTACAGCATGTTGTAGCTGCGTGTTGTTACAGCATGTTGTAGCTGCATGTTGTAGCTGCGTGTTGTAGCTGCGTGTTGTAGCTGCGTGTTGTAGCTGCATGTTGTAGCTGCGTGTTGTAGCTGCATGTTGTAGCTGCGTGTTGTAGCTGCGTGTTGTTACAGCGTGTTGTAGCTGCATGTTGTAGCTGCATGTTGTTACAGCATGTTGTAGCTGCGTGTTGTTACAGCATTTGTTACAGCGTGTTGTAGCTGCGTGTTGTTACAGCGTGTTGTAGCTGCGTGTTGTAGCTGCATGTTGTTACAGCATGTTGTAGCTGCGTGTGTAGCTGCATGTTGTTACAGCGTGTTGTAGCTGCATGTTGTAGCTGCGTGTTGTAGCTGCATGTTGTAGCTGCGTGTTGTTGCTGCATGTTGTTGTTACAGCATGTTTGTTGTTACAGCGTGTTGTAGCCGCATGTTGTAGCTGCATGTTGTTACAGCGTGTTGTAGCTGCGTGTTGAAGCTGCATGTTGCTGCGTGTTGTAGCTGCATGTTGTAGCTGCGTGTTGTAAGCTGCGTGTTGTAGCTGCGTGTTGTTACAGCGTGTTGTAACAGCATGTTGTAGCTGCATGTTGTTACAGCGTGTTCTGTTGTAGCTGCGTGTTGTAGCTGCGTGTTGTAACTGCGTGTTGTAGCTGCATGTTGTTACAGCATGTTGTAGCTGCGTGTTGTAGCTGCGTGTTGTAGCTGCGTGTTGTAGCTGCGTGTTGTAGCTGCATGTTGTAGCTGCATGTTGTTACAGCGTGTTGTAGCTGCATGTTGTAGCTGCATGTTGTAGCTGCGTGTTGTAGCTGCATGTTGTTACAGCGTGTTGTAGCTGCATGTTGTAGCTGCATGTTGTTACAGCGTGTTGTAGCTGCATGTTGTTACAGCGTGTTGTAGCGCAGCGTGTTGTAGCTGCATGTTGTAGCTGCGTGTTGTACCTGCATGTTGTAGCTGCATGTTGTAGCTGCGTGTTGTAGCTGCGTGTTGTAGCTGCGTGTTGTTGCTGCATGTTGTAGCTGCATTGTTACAGCATGTTTTGTAGCTGCGTGTTGTAGCTGCGTGTTGAAGCTGCATGTTGTTACAGCGTGTTGTAGCTGCATGTTGTAGCTGCGTGTTGTAGCTGCATGTTGTTACAGCATGTTGTAGCTGCGTGTTGTAGCTGCATGTTGTTACAGCATGTTGTAGCTGCGTGTTGTTACAGCATGTTGTAGCTGCATGTTGTTACAGCATGTTGTAGCTGCATGTTGTTACAGCGTGTTGTAGCTGCATGTTGTTACAGCTGCATGTTGTAGCTGCAGTTACAGCGTGTTGTAGCTGCATGTTGTTACAGCGTGTTGTAGCTGCGTGTTGTAGCTGCATGTTGTTACAGCGTGTTGTAGCTGCGTGTTGTTACAGCATGTTGTAGCTGCATGTTGTATTGTAGCTGCGTGTTGTAGCTGCGTGTTGTTACAGCATGTTGTAGCTGCATGTTGTAGCTGCGTGTTGTAGCTGCGTGTTGTAGCTGCGTGTTGTAGCTGCATGTTGTAGCTGCATGTTGTTACAGCGTGTTGTAGCTGCGTGTTGTTGCTGCGTGTTGTAGCTGCATGTTGTTACAGCGTGTTGTAGCTGCGTGTTGTAGCTGCGTGTTGTAGCTGCGTGTTGTAGCTGCATGTTGTAGCTGCATGTTGTAGCTGCGTGTTGTTACAGCATGTTGTAGCTGCGTGTTGTTACAGCATGTTGTAGCTGCGTGTTGTTACAGCATGTTGTAGCTGCGTGTTGTAGCTGCATGTTGTTACAGCGTTGTAGCAGCATGTTGTAGCTGCATGTTGTTACAGCATCGTGTTGTAGCTGTGTTACAGCGTGTTGTAGCTGCGTGTTGTTGCTGCGTGTTGTAGCTGCATGTTGTTACAGCGTGTTGTAGCTGCATGTTGTAGCTGCATGTTGTTACAGCGTGTTGTAGCTGCGTGTTGTTACGTAACAGCGTGTTGTAGCTGCGTGTTGTAGCTGCGTGTTGTAGCTGCATGTTGTAGCTGCATGCTGCGTGTTGTAGCTGCGTGTTGTAGCTGCATGTTGTAGCTGCGTGTTGTTACAGCATGTTGTAGCTGCGTGTTGTTACAGCGTGTTGTAGCTGCGTGTTGTAGCTGCATGTTGTTACAGCATGTTGTAGCTTGTAGCTGCATGTTTGTTGTTGCAGCATGTTGTAGCTGCGTGTTGTAGCTGCGTGTTGTAGCTGCGTGTTGTAGCTGCATGTTGTTGCTGCATGTTGTAGCTGCGTGTTGTTACAGCATGTTGTAGCTGCATGTTGTAGCGGCGTGTTGTAGCTGCATGTTGTAGCTGCGTGTTGTAGCTGCGTGTTGTAGCTGCGTGTTGTAGCTGCATGTTGTAGCTGCATGTTGTTGCTGCATGTTGTAGCTGCGTGTTGTTGCTGCATGTTGTAGCTGCATGTGTTGTTACAGCATGTTGTAGCTGCGTGTTGTAGCTGCGTGTTGTAGCTGCGTGTTGTAGCTGCGTGTTGTTACAGCGTGTTGTTACAGCATGTTGTAGCTGCATGTTGTAGCTGCATGTTGTTACAGTTGTAGCGGCGTGTTGTAGCTGCGGCGTGTTGTAGCTGCATGTTGTAGCTGCGTGTTGTAGCTGCATGTTGTAGCTGCATGTTGTTACAGCGTGTTGTAGCTGCGTGTTGTTGCTGCGTGTTGTAGCTGCATGTTGTAGCTGCATGTTGTAGCTGCGTGTTGTTACAGCATGTTGTAGCTGCGTGTTGTTACAGCATGTTGTAGCTGCGTGTTGTAGCTGCATGTTGTAGCTGCGTGTTGTAGCTGCGTGTTGTAGCTGCGTGTTGTAGCTGCGTGTTGTAGCTGCGTGTTGTAGCTGCATGTTGTAGCTGCATGTTGTTACAGCGTGTTGTAGCTGCATGTTGTTACAGCATGTTGTAGCTGCATGTTGTAGCTGCGTGTTGTTACAGCATGTTGTAGCTGCGTGTTGTTACAGCATGTTGTAGCTGCGTGTTGTAGCTGCGTGTTGTAGCTGCGTGTTGTAGCTGCGTGTTGTAGCTGCGTGTTGTAGCTGCGTGTTGTAGCTGCATGTTGTTGCTGCATGTTGTAGCTGCGTGTTGTTACAGCATGTTGTAGCTGCATGTTGTAGCTGCGTGTTGTAGCTGCGTGTTGTAGCTGCGTGTTGTTGCTGCATGTTGTAGCTGCATGTTGTAGCTGCGTGTTGTAGCTGCGTGTTGTTACAGCGTGTTGTAACTGCATGTTGTAGCTGCATGTTGTAGCTGCGTGTTGTAGCTGCATGTTGTAGCTGCATGTTGTAGCTGCGTGTTGTAACAGCGTGTTGTAGCTGCATGTTGTAGCTGCGTGTTGTAGCTGCGTGTTGTAGCTGCGTGTTGTAGCTGCATGTTGTAGCTGCGTGTTGTAGCTGCATGTTGTAGCTGCATGTTGTTACAGCGTGTTGTAGCTGCATGTTGTAGCTGCGTGTTGTAGCTGCATGTTGTAGCTGCATGTTGTTACAGCGTGTTGTAGCTGCATGTTGTTACAGCGTGTTGTAGCTGCGTGTTGTAGCTGCGTGTTGTAGCTGCGTGTTGTTACAGCATGTTGTAGCTGCATGTTGTAGCTGCGTGTTGTAGCTGCATGTTGTAGCTGCATGTTGTAGCTGCGTGTTGTTACAGCATGTTGTAGCTGCGTGTTGTAGCTGCATGTTGTTACAGCGTGTTGTAGCTGCGTGTTGTAGCTGCATGTTGTTACAGCGTGTTGTAGCTGCATGTTGTAGCTGCATGTTGTAGCTGCATGTTGTAGCTGCGTGTTGTAGCTGCGTGTTGTAGCTGCGTGTTGTAGCTGCATGTTGTAGCTGCATGTTGTTACAGCGTGTTGTAGCTGCATGTTGTAGCTGCGTGTTGTAGCTGCATGTTGTAGCTGCGTGTTGTAGCTGCGTGTTGTAGCTGCGTGTTGTAGCTGCGTGTTGTAGCTGCGTGTTGTAGCTGCATGTTGTTGCTGCATGTTGTAGCTGCGTGTTGTTACAGCATGTTGTAGCTGCGTGTTGTAGCTGCATGTTGTAGCTGCGTGTTGTAGCTGCGTGTTGAAGCTGCATGTTGTTACAGCGTGTTGTAGCTGCATGTTGTTGCTGCGTGTTGTAGCTGCATGTTGTTACAGCGTGTTGTAGCTGCATGTTGTTACAGCGTGTTGTAGCTGCGTGTTGTAGCTGCATGTTGTAGCTGCGTGTTGTAGCTGCATGTTGTAGCTGCGTGTTGTAGCTGCGTGTTGTAGCTGCGTGTTGTTGCTGCGTGTTGTAGCTGCATGTTGTTGCTGCGTGTTGTAGCTGCATGTTGTAGCTGCGTGTTGTAGCTGCGTGTTGTAGCTGCGTGTTGTAGCTGCATGTTGTAGCTGCATGTTGTTACAGCGTGTTGTAGCTGCATGTTGTTACAGCGTGTTGTAGCTGCATGTTGTTACAGCGTGTTGTAGCTGCGTGTTGTAGCTGCATGTTGTTACAGCGTGTTGTAACTGCATGTTGTAGCTGCATGTTGTTACTGCGTGTTGTAGCTGCATGTTGTTACAGCGTGTTGTAGCTGCGTGTTGTAGCTGCGTGTTGTAGCTGCGTGTTGTAGCTGCGTGTTGTAGCTGCGTGTTGTAGCTGCGTGTTGTAGCTGCATGTTGTAGCTGCGTGTTGTAGCTGCGTGTTGTAGCTGCGTGTTGTAGCTGCATGTTGTAGCTGCGTGTTGTAGCTGCATGTTGTAGCTGCGTGTTGTAGCTGCGTGTTGTAGCTGCGTGTTGTAGCTGCATGTTGTAGCTGCATGTTGTAGCTGCGTGTTGTTACAGCGTGTTGTAGCTGCATGTTGTAGCTGCATGTTGTAGCTGCATGTTGTTACAGCGTGTTGTAGCTGCGTGTTGTAGCTGCATGTTGTAGCTGCGTGTTGTTACAGCATGTTGTTACAGCATGTTGTAGCTGCATGTTGTAGCTGCGTGTTGTTACAGCGTGTTGTAGCTGCGTGTTGTAGCTGCATGTTGTTACAGCATGTTGTAGCTGCGTGTTGTAGCTGCATGTTGTTACAGCGTGTTGTAGCTGCATGTTGTAGCTGCATGTTGTTACAGCGTGTTGTAGCCGCATGTTGTAGCTGCATGTTGTTACAGCGTGTTGTAGCTGCATGTTGTTACAGCGTGTTGTAGCTGCGTGTTGTAGCTGCATGTTGTTACAGCGTGTTGTAGCTGCGTGTTGTTACAGCATGTTGTAGCTGCATGTTGTTACAGCGTGTTGTAGCTGCGTGTTGTTACAGCGTGTTGTAGCTGCGTGTTGTAGCTGCATGTTGTTACAGCATGTTGTAGCTGCGTGTTGTAGCTGCATGTTGTAGCCGCGTGTTGTAGCTGCGTGCTAAAGCTGCGTGTTGTTACAGCGTGTTGTTGTTGATGTCACATGGTAATGCAGGAGGACATGCCATAGCAGAACCTCCAAATCAGTGACTTCATCTCATTTGTGAAGGAATGAGAAAGAACAGAGGGATTAAATATGACATCAAATATGTGAAACTGTTCTAATGTCATCGTCACTCGGGTAACGGACGATTGATCCAACAGGTTGTTTTGTCCACAAGATGCCAGAAAAACATAAAAAATACTTGAAGAAATAAATGATCCAATAGTCCAAATTCAATAGATATTCAGTCTGCAGTGATAAAAACCAGCTATATTTCACACTGAAGTATCTGAAGATTCATTCAAACAGCCGTGGACTCGAATAAAAAACGATCCCTGAATAAACACGTCTTGTTCCTTTCTGGTAAAACCTGTTTTATTTTTTCATCATTTCTTATTTAACTTAGTTTATAAAATCAAAACAATTAAAATTCCTACAGAATTGAACATCATGATTTCATCATGTACTTCATTAGAATTCTGTAATGCAGCAGATGTTTCTGACAGAATAAATCTTTTTACTTTAACACGTTCCTTATTGTTGCTGCATGCCTGATTTTGATGCCGCCCGCCTCCACCATCTTCACTCCGCAGGAAGTCAGGTTACATAAGCTGACCGAGCACACCTCGCCATCCTCCTCCTTGTTTTCTTCTGTCAATCTTCAACTTCCTCTCTATCCTTCCTTTGACATCATCATTATCTTTGTTTACATTAGGAAATCATCTAACAGATTACACAGCTGATGATTTAATCTGTGATTACGGTTGAATTCAAGACAATCCTGAAAGTCTTTCATCTCAAAATGAAACGATTTAACGTTTCATCTGATGCAGAACGACAACGATGGAAACTGTTTAAAAACGTGAACTTTTCTTAACTTAAATGATTTTATTGTCCCATTAAATCAAAATTTGATTCTTTACAGATAAATTAATTACTGAAACTTTTAGTTAGACGACGGCAGTTTTTACATCGAAAAATTATTAACTTATAAAACTATTATTATCCATAAAATTTCTAAATTACCTCAGAAATGAATATTTACACTTTATTTTTGAAATACTGCAGAAGAATTATGTTTTACAACTAGTTTACATATTTCATCTTTATTGGAAAATCTGATAATTGATTAATAATTAGATAATGGATTATTTATTGGAACCTTTTATGTTGTTGGACTTCCTGGAGGAGGATCCAGGTTTCTGTTTAAAACCACCAGGTGTGGAGCGGTTCAGGTTCATCCATGACTGTCTGACTGTTTCAACTCTGATTTAACAGCTGGTGAGGACGAAGCTGCTGCTGCTGCAGGACTTCAGTCTCTCAGCGAATCATAATAAAGACCTGCAGGAAGGTGATGGTTCAAATCCTGATTCTGAAGTTTGTAAAAACATTCAGTTTCCTCTCTGCTGTGAGACGACACACTGAAAAAGAAATCTGCATTTCTTCTGATAAATGAAGCAATAAAGTCCAACTTTTTTAATAAAGGGATTAAAATGTTTTTATCACTGTTCTCTTTTACTGCAGCATTTATTAAATCTGAACTCCAGAACATCTCCTGCTATTTTCAACCTTTTAAATCAAACAAATTCAGAGTTTCTTAACTTCAACTTTCCCAACAACAGATCCAAAAAGCTCATGAGGGGAGACTTAAAGAGAAGAAGAGCACAATGAGACAAAGACAAGCTGTAACAGAGCTGTACTGTACCTGAACCGATCCTTGCAGGGGGACACTCACTGGGAAACACCTGGCATTCCCGACCCAGACACACGCCTCACCAAACAATAACCACAGACATTCCAGAGTTTCCGTCTTTCCCAGAAACAAGAAGGTGAGCAGTAAGCCGAGCGTTCGTCCTCTTACACAGCTGCGTCTCAGAGCTTTCACTTCTCTCTACTGCCTGTTTTCTCCTCAGTCACTGCAGCTTCCCTTCTCTCCTCCCTCCTCCTCTCCTGTTTTTAATCCTTCCTCTAAATCAGGGAAACCCTCCCTGCTTGACTTCTCCAATCCCAGCTGCTATAAAAAGCCCAACAAAGCAGGATGAAGCTCTAAAACAGGACAGGTCTTTAATTCCTCACACACTTTCAACATGAGATTAGCTGCTAACCTACATGTAGCGCAGCGGCTCACCCCCCCCCCCACAGAGGCTATAAATACTCATCAATCTGCTGTGTGCATTGATCCAACGGCTGCACAGTTTAATGAAGATGGAGCTGACAGACGAATTAACCTGAGCTGCTCGTCATCACATGGAGGGAAACCACCATCATCCAGAGCTGCACAACGTCAGCTGATTAGCAACAAGCTAAAACAGGTTCACATTAAGGAATCAGCTGTTTCTGTAGAATAAATTAAACCTTTACATTTGTAATTAATTATCAGCCAAAAAATTCAATTCAAAACTAAACTGAGGGAATTACATCACCACAATAATAACCGAAACAACATCTGAGTTACAGAAGAAGTTTAATACTAGATCTATACTGTACAGATGGAGGGGGGGGGGTTATTCTTATGAATTTACATTTAAAATAAAATAAAATGTTTTCAAAAAGAAACTATTTTTACATGAAAATACTGAATTGTAGGGATGCACCGATACTGTCTGATGTACTCGTACTGATACCATGAGCCGATACTCAAAATGTGGAAACTGCAAAAATGTCAGATAATTTTAATTTTTAACTTTCAAATTTTTGTTTTGTGGTTATTTTAATTCATATTTTACTTTTTATCTAATTTACCATCATTTATTGTAACAAGCAGAGAAGAAAATAAACCTGTCTTTCAATTCTCTGCATTTTTTTGTGTTTTAGAAATATCGGCATTAGTACTCTGTATCGGTAAGTACTCTGATCCAGGTATCAGTATCATATCGGTTTGAAAAAAGTGTCATCGTTTCATCTCTACTGAACTGAAGCACAAACAGATAAACTCAGTAAACAATCTGATGCATTCTGACAGGAGTTTAAATCAACTATTATTTAATGTAGTTAATATTTATGATCAGTTATGAACTAAAGCCTAAGCTGGTTGTGGTGTACCTCAGGGTCGAGTCCTCTTGGTCTGGACATTATCAGATAAAACTCACAGAATTTAATGCTAATAAGTCGGAGGACATTCTGTTTATTTCCTGGTTTCCCTGTAGTTCTTAATATTAAATGTAATCGAGCAGATAAACACCAATAACTTAAAAAAACATTTGAGGATATTAATTTACATTTATTTTATAAAATAAACAAAATGTATTTTTATTTTGTGTGAATTGAGTTTTGAACTAATAATTTGGGTAGCGCTCGTCAGAACCTCCTGTCTGTGTTTTATTTCTGGACACACGAGACACTCAGTGAGACATTTAAACTCTTTGTTTTTAAACTTGAGGATTCACTTCAGATATTTGGACGAATCATTTCAGACGTACAGCTGATGATGAATAATCTATCAACTCTTGATAGAAACACTGTTAGTCACTGTGAGGACTGGGTTTTATTTTACGAGACACACCTGAAGCAGTCTGACTCACGCTGACGCCCTGCAGCCTCATAAACCTCCTAATAACAACTAATAACCTCCTGAAGCTCCTCCTCCTCCAGGATCACCAGGGCGAGGAGGGACGTCAGGGATCGTCGCAGCTCAGAAATCCTCCAACACTCTCCCCCCGAAAAGCATTCCGAGCTCAGACCCCCCCCCCCCAACAACATTCCATGGCAACAGCAGCTAAAGGAAGAGACGGACCGAGTTACACAAGACGCTGAAGCCTTGCCAGCAGGCAGCCCCTGGTTCTGCCTCCAGATTAACCCTCCGTACGTCTGGACTCGACGCTCTCTGCTCGCCACATTCTTCTTCTCTGTCCCGCCTTTCAGCTGATGATCAACGAACCTGAAAGTCTGAGCGGTTCAATGTGACCTGACGGTTCTGAAGAGAAACAGAACCATAATCCCATCAAACAACTGTTTAACCAACTCTTCACCAGTTTTAGAGATGACATCACTTCCTGCTTGTTCAGACAGCAGCTTTAAATAAGACCAGGATGAAAACAGCTTCTGTGAATCGGATCTGTTGTAGAGAACATTTTGTTAATCACATGAGGAATCAGATGTTCCTGCATCCAGAAAACAAACAGTATTAGTTCCTTCAGCTGGTTTCTCTCGCCTCGGGTTCCAGCGTTCTTCTTTAACATGATGGTTTGACCTCGCTGACTTCCTCGTGACTCACACTCATTCTGAGGGTTTTTAATTGTTGGTTTCTTGAAATCTGCTGGTCTGAGCAGCTGATGCTGGAACCATCCGGACCTCTGATGTGTTCTCCTTTCACAGGTAAATCCTTTCCCACTGCAGCGACGGGTCTCACCTGCCACAGAACCGAGTTTCTGAATGAACGAGCGGCGGTGAGTGACACCACACGGCTGCTGTGTTTAAGAGGCCCTGAACAGGAAACTGGTCTTCTGATGCGTGATCCAGTGACCCTGAAGGAGGATCAGTTCCAGCTCCATCACTCAGAATCCTGCAGCTGAAACATCTTAGAATCAGTGTGGAAGTTAAAGAGTAAAAACCAGGATGCTGTTTGGACTCGATTGATGAAACAATGTCCTTCATCTACAGTCCAAACTGTCAGAATAAGAATCTGATTTGTTTTAATTTGAATAAGAACAAAAACAATCAGTAAAAAAGTTCATTTATCAGTTTAAAATCAGTTTGAATGAGTAAAAGTTTCCTGCTGCGTCTCAACAGCTTCCTGTTTGTGACAGACGAGCTGCTGAACGGCAGCCAGACTTCATCTGAGGAGCCCAACCAGAGCACCTGGACCAGGTTCTGACGCCCCCCCATCTCATACATGTGACTGCTGAGCAGCAGAGGAACGCAGCCCTGCTGTGATTGGTCGATGAGCAGCAGTGATGATGGCTGACATCCCACGCAGCTCAGAAAGTATCAGTGTGGATATTTCCAGCCCACGACCTGACCTTCAGAAGACCACAGATCAACCTCTGCTCGCTCACGCACCAGAACCGCCATCAGCAACCCGTCACCTCCTGTCAGCAGCTGCATTTACTCAGTCAACAGCTACCAGATGAAACTCGATGACACTGAATTAATGATGCAGAGACCGTTAACGAGTCTCGTTAGTGTGAACAGCTGCTTTAAAACCTGAAGCTGATCAGAGCTACGAAACATTTTAAACCTGATACCGAAAAAACTCCTGATCCGGTTCTGTTTAAGCTCCTGATCCGGTTCTGTTCAAACTCCTGATCCGGTTCTGTTCGACTCCTGATCCGGTTCTGTTTAAACTCCTGATCCGGTTCTGTTTCAGCTCCTGATCCAGTTCTGTTTGACTCCTGACCCGGTTCTGTTCAGACTCCTGATCCGGTTCTGTTTGACTCCTGATCCGGTTCTGTTCAAACTCCTGATCCGGTTCTGTTTGACTCCTGATCCGGTTCTGTTCGACTCCTGATCCAGCTGAATTTTCTCAGGTTTTGTACCTGAACATTTTCAGACTTTGACCTTTGACCTCTGACTCCTTTACAGTAAAAAGGCTCCAGAACTCGTTGGATGAACCAGAGTCTTGAGGACGTGTAACAGAGAACTGAACCCAGAACCGGAACCAGTTTGGATCCTTGGATCCTACTTTACAATCTGTGAAACCTGTTCTGATTCACACACAGAACCAGGAACAAACCCGTCAAAGACCTGAACCAGAACCTGAGAGTTGCTCCGGTTCAGCTCCTGAAGTGTTTTTAAACCCCATGAGGGGGTTCTGAGATCAGGGATCTGGTCTGAACCCGTTTCAGCTGTTTGGACATTCGAACACGTCCAACTTTCCTCGAACGTTTCTAATCAGAGACTTTTAATGATTCATGAACTCGGATCTCTGCGTTCAGTCTCGTGTTCTGCTTCGTCTTTCTCCCTCCGCATTAGTAGGAGGTTCCAGCAGTAGAACACAAGAACAGCACCTGCAGACCGACACTCATGCTGCTCTGTTTCCCTGGCAACCTCTACATTGGGCTTTGCTTGTGCAAAGCATTAAGTAATGCCAGCGCTGCACACACAAACACACACAGCTGCACACACTGACAGAGCGGCGCCCCCACACACGCAGCCTTTTCAGGGTTTCCGGCTGACACGCGTTCCCTCCCGATGCTTTAAAACCTGCTCCGTTCCAGCAGCTTCACTCACGTCACATTTTCCCTACAATCATAAACTCAGTCCTTTTCCTCCAGCCTGGTTCTGTTGGGCCCCTCTGTGCATGTGACATTAATGTATTTCAGCTCTCCGCCTCCTCAGTGTGTCATGAGCACATCTCCAAATAATGCGACATGCCGCCACCGCAGGCAGAATTTCTTCCACAGCTCTGGGTCTGACGCGAGCCGGGACGATCCGGCTGTTCTCCGCCCGGATTTTTCCCCTCATCATTCCCGATCCAACACCAACATCAACGCTGCTCTGCAGGTTACTGCAGCTCACCTGTGGAGGGAGAAAAGTGCACGTGTGTGTGCACGATAAGTGGTTCATTAGGTCCAATTTAACTCAGCGAGCCGGAACCCTTCAGTCAGAAAGGTTTAAAGAAATAGTTCTACTGATTAGGCAGCAGGAATCCTGACGGACACTGACACACAGGTCAAAGGTCAGCTCACCTGTAGCTGCATGTGAACCACAGCGTGCAACATGCAGCAGGTTGTAAATGATGAAGCAGAAACAAACACATGACCTTTTGTGCGCCGGCGTGCAGGCGGCGTCTGTTTTCATATTAGTCAGATGAAGAACTGCACACAGCCAGCGGTGGGAGGAACAAACGCTCGAGTAGGACGGAGAATTTTAATCTGCATATCAGCCTCGAAACACCAAACTGTAAGAACATCATGTAAATGAATGAAATCACACACGGAGGTAAAGGTCAACACAAACCAGATCCGAGACCAGAACAACATTCACTCTGTTCCACTGAAGAACGTTTTACAGCATCAAACAATATTTTATACTGAATAAAGAAAAGATGGATTATTTTAATCTGAAATGTGATGGAATGAAAACAGATCTGAACATTTACAGACTGAATCTAGTTAAACGTGTTCAGATGCAGCAGATTGTTTAACTAATTTACAAAAATATTTCAATAAATGAATAAACAACCAGATGACACATTCAGACCAGATGTTTCCAGGTGTTTGGGAGGTTCTGCTAGTTGTCATCGGAGCTTTATTACCCCGAGGACAGAGAAGACAGGAAGAAACCGCCCTGCACTTAGCAGAGTAATTAAAGTACCGCCAAACAGAGTGAATCTCACACCGTCACCAACATCATGACTTCCTGTTTCTGTCTGAACACCGTGTGTGAAGCTAAACACACGTTTTCATTCCTACAGTTCAAATAAAAGCTGGATGGCAAAGTGCACTTCCTCTTTTCACTGAGTTTAATTACTGTCACACAGTGTAACATTAAATTAGTTCCTTCCTGTTCCAGCTCTGCCTGAGTGAAAATGAAAGTGTCTCAGAGGTGAGAGAGTTAAACCGACATCCCCGGACGAGTTTCAGCCCGTTTGTTGTGGTTACTGTTGCTAAAACCCGGTTTGTTCCTGCTGCAGGGAGAGAAGTTCCCTTTGTGTGAAGCTGCACACTGTACGGAAACACTGGTTTGGCTGCCTCAGCGTGACACAACATGTAGAAGTGAGGCGGGTGTTAACTCCTCCTGCGTGTGTCATCACGCGGCTAAACGTTGTTGGTCAAATCTCACAAAAACATGGAGGTCAACAAAACACTCACTGCAACAACTTACACACAGTTACCACTTAAATACTCTTTACGAGTCACTGACACTTAATTCATTCTGTTCCTTTAGTAATCGTCAGGAATTCTGCCCAATAATTCAAGTATTTTAATTTAGTACTTTTCTCAGAGACGCTACTAGCTGAATTATGAAGTACCAGCTAACATGTCTGACGTTCCACCTTCATCCAGCGGGAGTCTTCAGCCTTTTGGATGAAGGTGAAACGTCCAGCCGCCTTTTTAAAAGCTTTTTGATAACTAGCTAACGTGCTACAACCTGCTCATCCTCAACATGATTCATCCCCAAAAAAAACTGGAAGGAAAATCAAAGAAGTTTTTGTGCTGCAACAAAATATTTTATTTTTTTATAGATTTTTCATTGTTAGAAAAGAGATTATTGTCATTATAAAAAGGGAAATAAATCTAAATTACAGCATCTGGCAGGCTGCATGAAATAAAAAATCTAATAAATATCATATTAAAATATCTTTCTTAAATTGAGCCTCGTGTGTTCTGACATGAGCTGCGTGGTGTTCATACATGAAA